>OY979710.1:52763033-52922708 GCA_963855925.1 Inga laurina
GGACCGGAGAGAGTATAATGTTTTGGATAGGAGAGGGAAAAACATGTACCTCTCCTTTAAAGGTTTCATTGGATGGGTTGGTTAAGAGAACAGCTTCAGGGTAATCTAAGGTTTTCCCTCTTTTTCTATCTCCCATTGTTGGCATGTATCTTTGCCTAGTGTCTGATACAGCCATATAGTGGAACCTGCCCAGTATGTAATCATTTTCTTCGTTTCAGAAAAAAGTAAGTTCTTTTATTTACTGATTAAATACCATTTTTTCTGGTAATTACATTTCTTTCTGAAGCTTGTAAACAGTTCTGATTTGCTCTACCTTCACTGCTGGAAATCCTTCTGGACGCTCGAATATAATGTAAGAGTAAAATCCAGAACTTCCTCGTAGCAATATATACCTGAAAAATTTAATCTTTATCTGATAGTTAATGAACCGGTAACATAACTAATGTGTGGGCGAAAAATGTAACATAACTAATGACTCTATTTGTTCTGTTTTTAAATGTATTTGAAAAACCAAAGTTTGAATCCACCTTTGGTCTATGTTAATGGGGACACTTTTGCCTTCCATGGAAGATGTCCATGTTGTTACAAACGAAATCTCCACTTGATTTTTGTTATCTGCCACAACTGTAAACTTTGTCCCGTCGATTCTGCAGTGTTTTTACGAGTGTATACTTTATTTGTAATAATCAGACAAACTTGTATGATTAATTTACTATACCTCTGATGATGATTATCAGTTTTTCCTGGTTTATCCCTGTTAGAAGTAGAATGTCAACGAAATCCCTTACCGACAGGAAGCACAGTCAATAATGGTGTGTAGGAAAGTCGTAGAGTAGGAACGGCTTGTCTAATTCATACGTGTAAATTTGTATATATAAAGATCATATGTAACGTTGAATGAATGAAGAAGAGAACCTTGAGATTTCATTAGCTTACATGGTACCAGAGCCTCGTTCCTTCGTTTCATTTCTGGCTTCATTTCTTTCCCGGTGAAAAACTCCATTTTTTCCGGTGAGTAAGCTCTCTTCCCTCTCAGATCTGTTGCCTTCAGAGCTCCTCTTGCACACACGCGCCTGGTCACTGTCTTCTCCACCACAAGATCGGCCATCCACCAGTTTCCGGTTGCATTCCGACTGCACGTGGCCAGTCACGTGCCGCCCTCTTCTCCGGCGTTCCAACACACGCGCGGCGCGTGTGGCTTGCTCCGACCTCCGTTCACGGCGGCGTTTGCAGCGCACTAATTGACTGAACCTCCTCTTCCTCCTCCTGAAGTTTCGTAGCCATCCGACATCATTTGATTTTTTGCGCTTTGCTCTTCGCTTTCAGTTTCAACATTCGTGGATTGCAAATTGGTTACTAACTTCATTTTCTGAGTTAGTATTTCTGTCCGTGGGTCCCTTGCCTTGATTAAGGTAATATTGATTTAATATATTTCTGCGGGTCCCGTGGGTTGCAACTTAACGTTGGTTTGCTCGTGAAACGTTGTGAGTCCTCCTGTTTATTTGTTGATATTCTGTGAAAATCGTTTGTGCACTGCTCACGTCATGGCTGACTCTAAAAATTCTGATATGTTGCCTATGTCTGCGAGGATTACTGCTTCACAGTTAAATTGGACAAATTATAGTGATTGGAACAAAATTGTTAATGTTTATATTCTGAGGATTGCTATGGAAAACCATTTAACTACGGATCCTCCTTCTGGTGATGAAACCAAACTTTTAACTTGGAAAAGAGCAGATGCTCAACTTCTGTTTCAAATTCAAAATTCTATTGAACCACGGATCCTGTCTTCTGTTAGCCATTGTAACACTGTCAAAGAAATTATGAACTATCTCGAGTTTATGTTTTCTAACAAAGGAAATATTACTCGGATTCATGAAGTCTGTAAAGGTTTTTATCGCTCCCAATAGCAAGACCGATCATTGAAAGATTTCTTCTTGGATTTCAAGAGGATGTATGAAGAAATGAAGGTTGTTATGTCTCCACAGGCAGATCTCTCAACTCGTATCAAGAACTTGGAACTTCAGGCTATCATAAGTTTCCTTGAAGCTCTCAATCCGTCTTATGAGACCATTCGTTCTCAGATTCTGTCTAGTCAAAAGCTTCCTTCTCTTGAAGATATTTTCTCCCGGGTTCTTCGTGCTGATAGTATGATTCAATCTTCTGTTGATTCAACTGCAAGTGCTCTAGCTGGGCGTGGTCCTTTTGAGAACAGGAATTATAGGTACAGACAAAACAATCATCCTCCGACAATACCTTCTGGCAGTATTACCTGCAATTATTGCAAAGAACCTGGACATATTAAGAAAAATTGTCGAAAATTACAAAATAAACAGCAGCGTGATCAACAGCGTGACCTTGCTCATATTGCCCAGACACCTGACACTTCTGATTCTGGATCTTCTTCTGCAGGGGCCTTAGCCACAGGTACTCTATCCTCTGGTCTTACTACTGCTTCAACTAAGTGGGTCATTGTGGTGCCACCGATCACATGACAGGTAATCATCACTTATTCTCTTTATATGTCTCCTATGCCAATCCGTCATCCATATTTGTTGCCAATGGTTCTCCCGTCCATGTTACTGGTTCCGGCACTGTTCAACCTACCGCATCCCTCTCATTATCTTCTGTTCTTAACGTTTCTGATCTCACCTTTAACCTTTTATCTCCAAGTAAACTCACTCGTCAGTTAAATTGCTTTATCTCACTCTTCCCTGACTATTGTTTAATTCAGGATCTATCGACGAAGCAGATTATTGGTAGAGGCTATAAATCTGGTGGTCATTACATCCTTGATGATCAGGTGCCACGTTCTGTTGCTTGTTCTGGTGGGTCGTCTCTCTTTGAAGTTCATTGTCGTTTAGGTCATATGTCGTTGTCCTCTCTCTGAAAATTGTATCCTCAGTTTTCTTCTGTGTCTACTTTAAATTGTGAGTCATGTAAGTTTGCCAAACACTATCGTGTTCATTTGACACCTCGAGTCAATAAACGGGCTACGTCCCCCTTTGAGTTAGTCCATTCTGATGTTTGGGGTCCTTGTTCAGTTCTGTCTCAAACTGGTTATCTTTATTTTGTCACTTTTGTTGATGATTTTTCCCGAACCACCTGGCTTTACTTAATGAAACAGCGTTATGAATTGTTTACTCATTTTCATCATTTCTGTGCTGAAATTCAAACCCAGTTTAATACTCCTGTGAAAATCTTACGAAGTGATAATGCAAAAGAATATTTTTCATCACAATTCATTGATTACATTCAAAGTCATGGTATTCTTCACCAATCCTCTTGTGTTGATACCCCTGCTCAAAATGGTGTTGTTGAAAGAAAGAATCGACATCTCTTAGAAACTGCACGAGCTCTCATGTTTCATTCCTCTGCCCCTAAACGTTTTTGGGCTGATGCTATCTCTACGGCTTGTTTTCTAATCAATCGCATGCCTTCAGCTGTTCTTAGTGGGGATATTCCATATTCCGTTCTGTTTCCCACCTCTAAGCTATTTCCTGTTGATCCTAAAATCTTCGGCTGTGTTTGTTTTGTTCGGGATGTCCGTCCTAGTGTTAGCAAACTTGATCCCAAGTCCTTAAGATGTGTTTTTCTTGGTTATTCTAGAATTCAAAAAGGTTATCGGTGTTACTCTCCAGATCTCCGACATTACCTTGTGTCAACCGATATTATGTTTCATGAGTCATCTTCTTTCTACAAGACATTGTCCGTCTCTGAGTCTCCTTCTGTCATGGAGAATTCAGATGACGTCTTGGTTTATCCTGTCCTTCTCTCACCAGTACAGGCAGCTGTTCCGGAACCTGAAATCATCATTGATGCTGATGTTACTAATGATTCACAGTCGCCACCTCCTGCTTCGCCAATTGATTTTGTTGATGTCTCCCTCATTCCTGTCTCTATTTCCGCCGATCCTCCTCTTGCTGTTACTGAACCACTTGTTCCTGCTACTATTGTTGATACTTCTGTTGACCAACCCATTGCACTTCGTAAAGGTACAAGATCACACTGTCCTCCCAAACGATATGCTGACTGTATCTATCCTATCTCATCTTTTGTCTCTTACCGGTCTTTATCAACTGTTTCATCTTCTCTTGTGGCCACCCTTGATTCCATTTCCACACCTACTACCCTTCACCAAGCTCTATCTCACCCTGGTTGGCGTGCCGCCGTGGAAGAAGAACTTTTGGCATTGGAAACAACTGGTACCTGGACTCTTGTTGATCTCCCTCCTGGCAAGAAAGCCATTGGATGTAAATGGGTATTTGTTGTTAAAACTAAGGCTGATGGTTCCTTGGAACGACTGAAAGCTCGACTTGTTGCCAAAGGATATGCCCAAACTTATGGTCTTGATTACTCCTAGACTTTCTCTCCTGTAGCCAAACTCACTTCAATTCGTCTACTTGTTTATTTGGCAGCAACATATCATTGGGATGCGTTAGACCATAAACCATATATATATTTTTGTTAATTATCAGTATATGCTCACTTTCTTTACCTTTTACTTTAGGCAATAATCATTTTATTGGACAGGTTTAGACAATATGGATTGTGGGCACGTTATGCTGAATTGTATCCAAAAGATGATCTGGTTTACACTGTTGGTGTTGATTCTCATGATAAGGATTGGTTCTTTGCTCATGTTACAAGGTATAATTAATATATAAAATGTCATTAATGTATGATATGATGCGTGGCAATTTTGATCTACAAAATTTTGTTCTTCTTTACTCTAGGGTGAATTTTGTGCGTGCAGGAACGTAGGAGATAACAAGTATCAAGCGACTATATGGCAAATTAAATTTGAACTTCAACATCGCGATCAATTAGAAGGAAATTACACCCTACGGCTGGCTTTAGCATCAGCCACTAATTCTAAATTGCAGGTTCGCCAAAACGGAGGCTTTTTTTTTTCTCCCCCTTATAAAACAGTCAATTATATTAGATGAAACAAGGTGTACATAAAAATAGTCATACACAAGACCCCATCGCACATTTGATTCCAAAAGATAGAAAAGTTCACAATACAGAACATAAAAACCTCAACTACAGCAATTGCTACCATCAAAACAAAGGCTAAATTAAAAAGGTCTCAAACAGCTCAAGGAACAAAAGGATATTGTTAGTAGTATGAGTAAAATTGTGGCTACAAACCAAGGCGAATAGTTATTTATAGGTGCCAATTCCAAGGAGAGCAATAACCAACATTTGTTGAACGACTAAATTGAAAACGAGCACTACTACTATCAATGAAGCACTCCAAAGATTACTCACGCAGAGCCAAATGCTGTGTACAAACTACCCTTACGCTATGTTTGGATGAAGAGAAAAGTGAAGAGGAAATAGAGGAGAGGGAATATTAGGAAAAAAAACTTCCCAAAATGGTAAAACAATTTATTATTTTTGAAAGTTTTCCCTCTTGGTATTCTTTCTACTATAATTTTCTCACCATTCCAACATAGGGTTAATTCTTAATCTATGTGCTTAATGAAGTCATACTTGCAAACCTTAACATCGAATCACAAACACAAGCTAATGGCATGACATGAGCAAGTATTACACCTTTTGAAAAATCATCGTACTAAAATGCTTGGGTGAGGATTCTCATCTGATATATATAGTAGGAACGGTTAATGAAGGTGACTAATTTGGGAGTTTTATTGCAGGTTTGGTTCAATGAGCAAGGTGATAAGCGTCACGTATTTAAAAAAGGACTGCTAGGAGGAGACAATGCCATAGCAAGACATGGAATCCATGGATTGTATTGGTTGTTCAGCATTGATGTTCCAAGAGAACATCTGGTGGAAGGCAACAATACTATGTATTTGAAACAGCCACTTGCTCTTACTCCTTTCCAAGGACTTATGTATGACTATATACGTCTAGAGAGACCTCCCTCTCCAAGAATTTGATTCTGTACTTTAATTATATATACACATTTGTTAACTATAGTGATTAGAGAGAAATGATAAGAACACTGAACATCAATGAAGAATCATATCTATTATTCATAGAAGAGCAATAAGCTCATTCAACAATTGTAACCCACTTGAATTTAATACTAATCCACCCTCACTTGAGGATAATGAATTAATCCCACTGGGATACTTGAGAGAGGACCAGTGTTACCCTCTCTTGGTAAGAGATTACTACCCCCACACACTCAGCACATTAACTAATTAACCAATACAAGATCTTAAACCTATTATTATAAGATGTGTAATTAATTAGTTTGACGAGGATTGAAGTCGGAGAAGGACAAGGAAGCAAGAAGAAGAAGAGACAAGGAAAGGACGAGACGAGGGTTTAAGAGAATGAATCTACTATATATGTATGAGTGTCAAATGGAAGCACATTTTGTGCTCGTCGCTTTGATGAGCATAAATATACTCATCACCCATTTATATCGTTAGTTTGATTATAGACAGTCCATATTTAATTTAATTTTTATAGTTTAAATAAATTTTTATTTTAATATATGTAAAATTTAAAATTAAAATTAAAATAACCTTATAACTATCATTTCTCATAAAAATAAATTTATAATTAAAAAAATCACAAATTAAAAATTTTAAAAATCACAGTGACAAGAAATTAGTGATGAGCGCCCGAATGTGGACCCAATACAATGGAATACATTGGGTCTAAATAATGGAAGGATACAAACTCTAAGAATGAAATTACAAAATTACCCATGAATCCCAAAATGAGTTGTATCGTAGTTTCCTTTTGTGTTAATATATAAATAGTTAGTTCTTGTATTTGATTTGCAACTTTTTTTTAGTCCTTTCAAAAAAATTTCACACATTTTATCAGGGTTTGAGTGTTGAAGAAGTTAAATCTTCTAAAAATTATTTCAAGTTATTGTTCTTTCGTAAGTACTATATATGTTTCCTTTTGATATATGATTGACCAACAATACATTACAACTTTTAAGACGGTCAGTTTTTTTTTTTTTTTTTAACAAGTACTTTGTTTCTTTTTGATATAGGATTGACCAACTATACTATATAATCTTTAAGACGGGTAGTTTTTTTTTTTTTTTTTTTTTTATCAATAAGCACTGCGTTCCTGTTTGATATATATGGTTTATCGACACCACTTTTATAATTTCTATGACTGTTACGTTGGAATAATGGACTTTATTTAACTCATAATCTAAGTTTAAGCATAGCAGCATGACATTTATTAATTCATGTTGAACATTTCCATCATTCGGATACAAAAGTGTTGTATGTAAGATTGAAGGCTCTCATCAACTTGTTACGCTACAACAAATTGTAATGACCAGGTGATCTCTATATTTTGGCTTCCCCTATTTAATTATATAATCGTTTTATTTAAAAAAATCTCACTCCATTTTCAAGATTAAAAAATGTAACTTGTCATCATTAAGAAATATTGATAATGTTCATTGTCAAATTTCCTCCTATCGACCTGTGAGTTTCAGTAAAATACTAAAATTATAAGCAGAGCTAATCCACACCATATTAAATATATTTCTACTAGGAGGTCTAACAGTATCTATACACTCAATCATCTCTCTCTCAAGAGATCTTTCCGCCTTTTCACCAACTTTTTGTAATTTTATCCAAAAATAATTTTATACGTAAATGAATTGATAGTTACTGGTTTTTTTTATTAAGCCAAAAATCTAGTTAATTCTTTTTTTTTTTTAATACACACACACACACACACACACACAATTTTTCAAACCAAATAATGCTTCGAAACCTATACTTTTTCAATATTCAATATAAAATATAAAAACCTATATATATATATATATATATAGGCCCCATGCAACATTTTTATTCTTCAATTTGATAACTTTTTACACATTTTAACCGGTTTAAATTTTGAAAAAAAAAAATCGATCTTCTAAAAATATTGTTAGTTATTTTCTACCATATATATTTGATTGCAAGAAATGAAACTCAAATCAGACGATAACAAAATAAACAAAGAGAAATGAAATGAAACTCAAATTTAACATACTATCAAAATGAGTTCCAATTCATTAAACATCACTCAATTATAAATAAGGCCTAATGCTGAAGATCATAATTTTTTTGGTTGGCCGGTAAGATCATGAGTTTTTTTTTTAACGGCACATAAGATCATGATTTTGATTGTACGTATGAACCTTTTCAATTTGAAATTGAGAACCCGACAAAATATTCATTTTGTGGTTATAAAATCAAATATGATAAACTATTTTTTTAACACAAGACCCTCAAATTCATGAAGCCGTGTTCAATATTTTTTTAATAATAAGGAAAAATGATGTTAATAGAGTAAGAACATTACAAAGTACCAGTTATAAGAGGACAGGAAAAAGAATTAACTATATTATAAAATAGAGGGATGACAGTCATGAAAACAAAGACCCGTGAGAAAATCTTGAGAAGGGAATTCATATCAATCCAAACTACATCTTTTGTAGTAACAAGAGGGAGGCTGATTCTTCTTTTTGTTGGTGGATGAAGCTATGTTCAATCATCAACTTTTCTCTAAAAATTCATAATACCCACTTATATCTGTACATTAAACTACCCGCATGAGCCAATTGTAATTATTGGGATATTAATATCCAAAAATACCAAAAATCTATTTTCCATGAATCTCTATTCAATTTCTAAAACAACCAACTAGGAATTTTAGAATCGCTATTTATTCCTGATAACTCACATTTCAACTTTTGGTGATAATAAAAGTTTTGATATTTAATTCCCATTTGATTTCCATGAATTATATTAATTAGACATATGGCACATTGCATTAATATGAAAAAAAAAAATCCGAGCTTACATTTAGAATTTAATTCCCATTTGATTTCTATAAATTATATATTAATTAGACATCTGGCATATTACTTTAAAATTTAACACCATCACATTTTTCAGGAAATGAAATTATAGACTTCTTATAACAAAGAACTACGTCTTTCTCCCGATGTTGCACGGTGACTGTAATGTATTTATTTGTATACCTCCGAAAAGAATTTCTAATATATAAATGAATAAAGGATTTGTTAAATCCATGCTCATATTTCACTTGAGAACATTATTTTCAAATTTGCAAGTGGGCTCTCAGAGTATTTATAACTCACAAAATCATGTCAAGTGACTCTTAAATTCGTACTATTTGTAAACTTGATTAAATTCTTGAGTTCATACACTGAATTTATCATTTTTACGTTTATATCTTATAAAATCATGTTAATTGCATATTAAACCCATGCTGTCTTTTTCGTTTTGATAATTCTCAGTAGCTTTATATATGAATTATATAGAAATTTTTTTTATTGAGATGATAAATTATAAATGTTGATGAATTTAATTTCAATTATTTGAATTTAAAATATATTTAAATCAAATTATTGTTATTTTTAATATTTTAATTATTTAATTATAGAACATTAATACATATTTATAAATAAAGGTAAACACTTGCGAGTTCACCATACAAGTTTAACAACTTTGAGTGAGACAGCATTAATTTGAACATTAAAGTCAGTAGTGTTACCCTTCTGTATATTAATTTATTTACATTACCTTAACACCCAAAAACATTGGACACAGCACTCTTGTTAGGCAACCAAATGATTTCCAAAGGGAGATAACTTTACTGACCGAATGCTCCAAATAAACGGTCCTTAAGATGAAACATGAGCATGGATTTAATAAATCATTTATTCATTTCTAAACAAGAAATTCACAGGGTTATTTGTCTAAGATGCATGCTTTCCGAGGATAAACGGTAAAGATTTCCTGCTTAGCTTTCTGCAAGAACTCACTTGCTCCTTAAAGCCATGCCCTTCGCACCTTCTTGCAGCCTTCCGACGAGAGGCTATTATGCTTCGATACGAGTAGGGCGGGTAAACCAAATCCAATTTTGACGTATATTCAGAAGTCATATAAAATTAATTCTATCACAAACCGTTATTCAGATTCACTTTAACCATGGAATGCAAGTTCTAGTTGTTATAAGAGAAGACATATGTGTTGAGAGGGGCAGCTATGAACCTCGAACCGGATACTGGATAATATATATATATATATATATAAAGAAAGATTGAATTTCAATAAGCAGTCATTGTCAACATAATATAATCGTGATTTTACACCAATTATTATGCTATGCACATATAGACGATAACACTGAAAAAGGTATTTCACTATTTTGTTAAAACAAAGTCCGTTTGCGATTGTGCCATTAATATCTCACTCTTTTATTTTTGGCTTATTAACTCCACTTATGGCGGCAGTACATACAATCTTACAATCAAATTGAGGTAACCACTTTACTTTTTTCTTACGTTTTCTTAAAATGCTAACAACAATTTATATGAAATTTTAAAATTCACACTTTAGAAGATAATCTGCAACTTATAAGTTCATATGACGCTTTAAGAAAACAACACTGCCCCTTCACACCTCACTTATATATATGTATAACCTAAAGAGAGAGTCAATATATAGCTTCCTCTGGGGGCTTTTGAATTGGTTTTTCTTGTGTTAATGTACATCTGATGATTCATTTAATAACAATGAGATTGCAAATCTTCTTCTTCTTCTTCTTGCTTGCTGGTTGTTCTGAGATCACCAAATCTAGGTACTTCTTGATCTCGTTTTCTTTGTTCAGGTTTGAGATTTTATTAGGGTTTAGATTTTTCCGTCTATTATTTGGTACGTTTCTTTTATATATATATATATATATATATATATATATATATAGAGATATAAGACAGATAGAATTTGATTTCTTCATATTTAAGTTTAACTAGTTGATGCATCACATTTTATTCTTGTTGAACGATAATTTTTGTCCACGAACATTTCCATCATTGGGATACAAAAGTGTTGTACGTAAGCTTGAAGGCTCTAATCAACCTGTCACGCTGCAACAATGGGATGACCAGGTGATCTCTATATTTTAGCTTCTCCTATCCAACTTTTTTATTTTAAAAAATCATTTAATTTTACATATTCAAAAAAAAAAAAAACTTGTGAGAGAGATGATTTTACAGGTGGTGATGTATAATGGGATCGTTAGCGTTACATTGTCAAGGCCAGACGGCAATTTGATTGGATTATCCTATAATGGGATTGATAACCTTCTTGAACCTCGTACTAGTCCTGATAATAGAGGGTAATTAACCTTTTTTTTTTTTTTGAACTGAATTTGTTTTTCTTACCAACAACCATTTTTGTTTTTCACTTCCTTTCTTTTCTTCGTTTTTTTTTCTATTTCCCCTTCGTTGTTCAAAATTATTATTGGAGAGGTGTGATTCAGTGAATAGTCATTCCGTCAATGATCTTTAATAATAATAGTATGGCAGTTCTCCTTTTTCTCCCCCCGGCAAATTTCTCCTCGATCTTTTCTTACACATTAAATTAAGAAAATTTTTTAGCGTTTTCCTATTTTGCCTCTTTGCTGAATATATGGGGAATTTTTTTTTCATTATTTCTGTATATTTTAACTCTTTTTCCCCTCATGAGAATCCCACATATAGCCATAAATAAATCTTCTATTGACATGCAGTAACCTTTGCAGGTATTGGGACTTTTCTTGGAACGCACTTGGTTACCGAAGTAACTATGACAGGTAGATTTCCGCCCTGTTTAATTAGATATGCGTATTATCTTATGTATTATAATAGAGTCTTAAACTCACACTATTCATTCACGGTATAAAAACTTTTCGCAAGATCACTATTTATATATAAATCATATATATATTAATATTATGCATGTGTGATGGTCCATTATTATTTGTTGAATTATTTACCAATTAAGAAAAAAATGGATGTAATTTATATTTGTTATGCAGATTCAGAGGGAAATCGTTTTCTGTTATAGTGGAGAACGAAGACCAAGCTGAAGTTTCTTTCTTATACACATGGAATCCTACCATGCCTGCAAGAAGCATGCCAATGAATATAGATATAAGGTGGGGTCTGTTTTATAATTCAATTTTTAAATGAATAAAAGTTGAAGAAAGAAAATAGATTTGAGTAAATTTTCCTCTGTTTCATGAAAACGAGATCTATATGATTTACTCTAATATTAATTGTTCAATGATCAATAAATAATAATTATGAGAAATGTATAAATTCAATGCTATTTGCAGGTATATTTTACGTAGAGGCAGCTCAGGATTATTTTCATATGCCATATTGGAGCGTCTAGAAGGTTTTCCTGCTATTCGGGTGGATGTCTTTAGGCTCACTTACAAGCTCAACCAATACCTGTAAGCAAAACTTTAAAGTATTAAAGAAGGATAGAGTAATGTACGTTGGAGAGATTAAAATGTATTAGTTGGTTAATCGATCACTTAACCTATATAAATAGGGGTCTTAGCAATTGGTTTAGTGTGAAGGAATGTAAAGGTCCCACCTAAGAGAGAGAGAGAGAGAGAGAGAGAGAGAGAGAGAGAGAGAGAGAGAGAGAGAGAGAGAGAGAGAGAGAGGATAACACGGGTCTCTCTCTCAAGTGTTATCCTAAGCCCAAAATGTTTGTTTGGTATGAGGGGAGGGGAGGGAAAGTGAGAGGAGAAGTAAAAAAGCTTTTGAGTTGAATTTAAAAAAATTAAAGATGTGGTTTTTGTTAGTATTTTATCATACATCTATTCTTTATTAAATTTTTTAACCTCACTTCAATTTTTTCTTAAATTCAACTTATAAAAAATTCCCTTCCTCTTCAAATCCCTCGTACCAAATAAACTAAAGTTTTTGGGTTTGTTGTTAGACATTGTGATTTGTTGAAATGATTAATAAAGATTCTCACTTGATTAACGAGTAAAATATTTGAAATTAATCTTGGTCACATTTATATAGTGCACACACTATATGAATATAAGAACCCCACACTGTACAGGTTCCATTACATGGCAATAACAGACGAAAGGCAGAGAGAAATGCCCAGTGCTGTAGATAGATACAAAGGCCAAACCCTTGATTATCCTGAAGCTGTCCTATTAACCAATCCTAGCAACCCTGAATTCTTAGGGGGAGGTGCGTAACCCTTCATTAATTTTAGGAAAAACCTATTTGCAAGTACTTATACTATTCTTCAATTTTTAATTTAGTGCTTGTATGTTTTTTTTCTCTTAATTAAATAATTAATTTTGCTCTGTTAACATTGTTAGCTCTTGTAATTTAGCTTTATTTTCAATGTCAACCCTTATACAGAAGTTAATAGTACTGACAAAGCAAAATTAAAGTATTTAATTAGGAGAAAAAACACATTAGTACTAAATTAAAAATTGAAGAAAATGATAAGTACTTGTAAATAGATTTCCCTTAATTTTAATACACACATGGTCAATATGATTGTCGCACAAAATATGAATTTTTCCATATTATATTAATTAAATATATATGGTGGTGGTGAGGAATTAATCATCAGGTGGATGATAAATACATGTACTCGGTTGAGAACAAAGACAACAAAGTTAACGGATGGGTCGCTTTCAACACTCCCAATTCTTCATCAGTTGGGTTCTGGATGATTACACCCAGCAACGAATTTCGTAATGGTGGACCTACCAAGCAAAGTCTCACCTCTCATGTTGGCCCGGTCACCCTCAACGTACGTTATTCCATTAAACCCGCTATTCATTAATTTGTTCTCATGTTCCTTTTTTATTTTCTTAGATGTGCGGATCTTTTTATTAGAGGTAATCATGTTTAAAGTATTGTTGAATACTAAACATGGGCGCACCTTTTTTAATAGGGATTCGAATCGTAGTTCCCTACATTATAAGAGACTAACCCTTCCACTAGACCCAACCCTATTAGTTTGGTCTCATGTCCTTGAAGGAACTGTTAGGTCACAAGTCATGTGTTGTTTGCTGAATTTTATTTCTGGTTTGCAGTCTTTCCTGAGCCCACACTATGCTGGGAAGGACATATCCATGTTCTTCAGGGAGGGAGAGACCTATAAGAAGGTATTTGGCCCCACCACTACTACAAAAAGGATAAAAGGTGGCGCATATTTTGTGGCACTTCTTTAAACAAGTGCCACAGCTTCTTTTTTTTTTTTTACCTCTATAATTTTTTTTTTTAATTTTGGGTACCAGCTGTGGCGCCTAATAGATTAAGTGCCACAATTGAGGAGGCCTAGTGTGGCGCCTGCGTAGGCAGGCGCCACACTAGGGGGCGCGAAAGCAGCTGTGGCGCCTAACCTACCAAGCGCCACAGCTGCAGCATTAATTTTTTTTTTTTTTATAAAGGTGGGCATGTGTGGCGCCTATTTAGGCGCCACACATATAATGACTTGATCAGCTGTATTAGGCGCCACAGCTGATTTGTGGGCAAGTGTGGCACCTATTTATTTAGGCGCCACACTTGCCCACTTTTTTTAAAAAAAAAAAATTTAAATTGATAGTGTATCTCTTAATTATTTCATTTCCCGCGTAGTGGTCCTGTGTCCGCCTCCCATTCATTCTCTTTTTGACTACTACTCCACTTTAATTATTTAACTACTCTCTCCTCCATTAAACTACTTTCCCTTTCTCATCTTCTTAGTGGATCCGTCGGCCCCCTCCCTCCATTTCCTATCATCTTCACACTAAAAAACACACCCACACGCTCACTCGTCACTCAAGCTAGCATCACCAACGTGGTCTCCCACTCCCTGCGCTGGTCAATTAATAGATTTGTAAGAAGAAGACTCTTTCATTCTAGCTTGCTTTGTTTAAATTTTTTTTGTCAAGATAAACCGTAATATAACATTTGCCTTTTTGTTTCTAATTTAATAGGAAAGAATGAAAACCTAGCTTGTTTCGTTTGCCTTTTTCCTTTGTTTAAATTTTTTTGCCGACAAGCTTGCGTTTTTTAGTAATCTTTTAATTTACTTAATTAGTTGTTGATGTACTGTGTTCACATATCAAGTTCTTGTATTGTGATATTTTTTATGTTAGCTTTGGAGAGTATTAATGTAAGAACATTATTGTTGGGGAACTTGAATTTTAAATATGAAAATTATATATATATATATATATATATATATATATATATAATAGGTTGAAATATAAAATAGAAAGATTGACAATTTGTGGAGATGATAAACACGAAATCCACTCATTCTATATAAAACTTCACAATCAGGAAGCATAAAAAAGGGCCACAGGAAAAAAAAGAAGAAGAAGAAGAAAGGAAAAAAAAAGAAAAAAAAAGGGAGCAAGTGCCACAGGAGGGGGGCCTCCTGTGAGCAAGCGCCACAGTAGGACCCCCTACTGTGGCGCTTTCTCAAGCAAGAGCCACAGGAGGCCCCCCTCCTGTGGCCCTTCCTCAAACAAGTGCCACAGGAGGGTATTTTTTTTTAAAAAAAAATTTAAAATGTTGTGGCGCTTCCAAGCGCCACAGCTTTTTTTAGTGGCGTTCAGATATGTGGCACTTCTCTAGCGCCACAGTTAATGTAATTATAAGCGCCACAGCTTTACTTTTTTGTAGTAGTGCACATTTTTGTACCTCAATACTGTTCCGAATCCCCATGATTCTCAGACTCTCTGGGAGGATGCTAAAAACCAGGTAATTGTAATTTATTAATCACTACTTATCCTTCAACTTCTTCATTATTCTCTTATTAATTTCTTTTCTTGTTTTCCATTAGATGCAAAAGGAAGTTGAAAGCTGGCCCTACGATTTCCCTCAATCAAAAGACTTCATTCCATCCAATCAACGGGGAAAAGTGTCTGGACAATTACTAATCACAGGGTATAATATATATTTGTGCTGTCCAACCCATTATTAAGCTACAATTTCTTTTTATTAAAGCATTAATTAATTAATTGATAATTGTTATAAAAGTATATGTGATAAGAGAGAAGATTGATAGAATTCAAAGAAAAGACGATAGAATTTCTAGAGAGAAGTTAGAGAGATGTTCTCATTCAGTGCAATTGAAACAATCGATTACAGCCCTTTATATAGAGGTTGAAATTTAACCGTGGTTGTATTACCATGGTTATATTTAAATGACCATGGTTACTTTATATCGTCTTTATGTCCTTGTCTTCTTTTTCTGTCTTTATGTCCTTGTCTTCTTTTGCTTTTGCTTTGTGTCAAATCATCTTTTCTTCTTTATGTCAAGCTGACTGGAAGAGTAATATGAGTCAATGGACATCTACATATTTAATATTCATAACACTCCCCCTTGGATGTCCATTATGAATGTGCCTCATTAAAAACTTTAACTAGGAAAAACCCAGTGGGATAAAAACCTAGCCAAAGAAAAGAGTACATCATTCATTGATACACTGTCGAGTGCTGCCTCATTAAAAACCTTTCTAGGAAAACCCAGTGGGACAAAACCTAGATAAGGGAAAAAGAGTACAGCGTGTATCGACTCCCCCTCTTGATAATATCAGTTCAAATCTTTGAATCTCCGAAGACCAATATCATGAACAAGTTTTTCAAAGATTGTACCTGGAAGTGACTTGGTGAATAAATCTGCTAGATTTTCACTTGAACTGATTTGCTGGATATCTATTTCACCATCCTTTTGAAGATCGCGAGTGAAGAAGAATTTTGGTGAAATATGCTTCGTCCTATCGCCCTTGATATAGCCTTCTTTAAGTTGAGCGATACATGCAGCATTATCCTCATAGAGGATTGTTGGGATCATTTTGCCCGAAGATAAATGACAAGTTGTACGTATATGATGTATTACTGACCTCAACCACATACATTCTCGACTTGCTTCATTTATTGCTAGAATTTCTGCATGATTAGATGATGTGGCTGATATA
This sequence comes from Inga laurina, assembly GCA_963855925.1. NCBI lineage: Eukaryota > Viridiplantae > Streptophyta > Magnoliopsida > Fabales > Fabaceae > Inga > Inga laurina. The sequence goes on from OY979710.1 coordinate 52,779,792, forward strand.
GTCTGTTTCATAGATCGCCATGAAATAGCTGCACCTCCACATGTAAATAGATAGCCCGTTTGTGATTTACCATTATGTGGATCAGATAAAAATCCAGCATCTGCATAACCAACTAGTTCATGCTTGGATACATTTGAGTAGTATAACCCCATGTCTGTTGTACCTCTGAGATAACGAAAATGTGCTTTATTCCATTCCAATGCCTTCGTGTTGGTGAAGAACTATATCTTGCTAGTAAATTGACAGCAAATGATATATCAGGCCGTGTGTGATTAGCAAGATACATTAGTGCTCCAATAGCACTAAGATATGGTACTTCTGGACCAAGTAGTTCTTCATCACCTTCTTCACTAATTTCTCGAGGTCGGAATGGGTCTTTATCCACCTTCAAAGATCTTACAATCATTGGGGTACATAATGGATGAGATTTATCCATGTAAAATCGGTCTAGGACCTTCTTTGTATAAGTTTCTTGATATACAAAGATCCCTTTCTTGAAGTACTCGATTTGTAATCCAAGACAAAATTTTGTTCTTCCCAAGTCCTTCATTTCAAATTCTTTCTTCAAACAATTAATTTCCTTTTGAAGCTCTTCAGGAGTTCCAATGATGTTGATATCATCAACATAAACAGCAATTATAGCAAACTCACTATTAGATTTTTTTCATAAAGATGCATGGGCATATCGGATCATTTTTGTATCCTTCTTTCAACAAATATTTATTAAGACGATTATACCACATGCGCCCTGATTGCTTCAGGCCATACAGGGACTTATTTAACTTAACTGAGTATTGTTCTCGAGAACTTGAATTGGATGCTTCTGGCATCTTAAGTCCTTCAGGAACTTTCATATAAATATCATTATCAAGTGATCCATATAAATAGGCAGTCACAACATCCATTAGATGTAAATCAAGTCCTGCATCTACTGCTAGACTGATTAAATAACGAAAAGTAGTCGCATCCACTACTGGTGAATACGTTTCTTCAAAATCAATGCCAGGTCTTTGGGTAAAACCTTGGGCTACTAGACGTGCCTTATATCTAGTTATTTTGCCCTTTTCATTTCTTTTTCGTACAAAGACCCATTTGCATCCAACTGGTTTTACATCTTCAGGTGTAAGGACTACAGGTCCAAATACTTTTCGTTTTGCCAATGATTTTAATTCTGCATTAATAGCATCTTTCCATAGGGGCCAGTCTTTTCTTTGTTGGCTCTCACTAATGGATTTTGGCTCATGATCCTCATTATCATTCATTACATCATATGCTATATGATAAGCAAAGATGTCATTAACATTGACTTCATTTCTATCCCATTGGATTCCATTCATAACATAATTTATTAAGATCTCATTATTTTCACATATATCAGGTACCTGGGTCTCTTCTGGGACTACAACATTCTCTTCTGGAGATAATATCTCTTCAGGAGATGGCTCTTCTGGAGCTACTAATTTTTCTTCATTATCCTCGACTTGACCATCTATATTCTTTGCTCCTTTTCTTTTTCGAGGATTTTTATCTTTAGAACCGATGGGCCTGCCACGCTTCAGGCGTGCTTTTGATTCATTCATAGCAGGTTGTCCTTCAGGGACATCAATTTTAATAGGAGCATTAGCAGCTGGGATATGTGACTTTGTCACTTTCTTTGGGTCAGTAAATGCTTCTGGCATTTGATTAGCTAAATTCTGTAAATGAATTATCTTTTGAACTTCAAGTTCACATTGTTTTGTACGAGGATCAAAATGAGCCAATGATAATTCATTCCAACTAATTTCTTTACCCAGTTGCTTGTTTTCTCCCCCTAATGTTGGGAAAAATGATTCATCAAAATGACAATCGGCAAATCGTGCCGTAAATAAATCTCCTGTAGATGGTTCTAGATATTTTATAATTGATGGAGATTCATACCCAACATATATTCCCATCTTTCTTTGTGGGCCCATCTTAGTGCGTTGTGGTAGTGCTACAAGCACATATACCGCACACCCGAAAGTTCTTATGTGGGAAATATTAGGTTCCTGACCAAAAACCATTTGTAAGGGGGAAACCTTTAAATAACTTGTTGGCCTAATGCGAATTAACATTGCTGCATGCAAAATAGCATGGCCCCAAGCAGAAATTGGTAGATTAGATTTCATAAGTAAAGGTCTTGCAATTAGTTGCAACCTTTTAACCAATGATTCTGCAAGTCCATTTTGCGTGTGAACATAAGCTACAGGATGTTCAACATCAATTCCAAGGGACATACAATATTCATTAAAAGCTTGTGATGTAAATTCACCATCATTATCAAGACGTATTTTCTTGATAGGATAATCAGGGTAATATGCTCTTAATCTAATCAATTGAGCAAGTAATCTCGCAAACGCCAGGTTGCGAGAAGATAATAAGCAAACATGTGACCATTTAGTTGATGCATCAATTAAAACCATATAGTACCTAAATGGTCCGCATGGTGGGTGTATTGGCCCACAAATATCTCCCTGTATCCGTTCTAGAAATGTGAGAGACTCACTTTCTACTTTGCTTGGTGAAGGGCGAATAATTAACTTTCCCTTGGAACATGCAGCACATGAGAAATCATGGGATTGTGATATTTGTTTACACTTCAGGGTATGTCCACATGAATTCCCAATTATCTGTCGCATCATTATTGAACCGGGATGGCCTAACCGGTCATGCCAAACATTAAATTCATTAGTAAACTTCTGGTTTACATTATCAAACTGCTGGTTTGTATTGGCAAACTTCTGGTCTGCATTATTGAACTTCTGGTTCACAATAGTATGTGTTTCAATTGTGCTTATACATGTGTAATACAAACCAGAAGAAAAAATAGGAAAACTTTCTAATATGCATTTTCTACCAGCAACTATATTTGTAATAACAAGATATTCCTTATTATCTTTAGTTGTTGTTTCTAAATGATATCCATTTCTGCGGATATCTTTGAAACTCAATAAGTTTCTTTTAGACTTGGTAGAATAAAATGCATTATCAATGCATAATTTTGTTCCTTCAGGTAACAAAATATTAGCTCTTCCGGAGCCTTCAATTAAATTTATACTACCAGATATAGTCTGAACATTTGCTTCTCGTATTACCAAGGAAGAAAAATATTTATCATGTCTGAGTATGGTGTGGGTTGTTGCACTATCAACGAGACATAAATCTTCAGGATTGATGCCAATAGAATTCATTCTTCATAAAAACATAAATAAAATTAATACATATGATAGAAACAACTTTAAATAAAATATAACAATTCAAATTATATTAAGAAATCTGCAACATCCAAATAGTTATTATCTATATCGCCACCATACTCAAAATTCTCGCCCTGATCAACATGATTAACTTCAACATTTGATCTTTTACCAGTATTTTTAATTGATTCTTGGTAAAGATCAACTAGGTGCCTTGGTGTACGACAGGTACGAGACCAATGGCCCTTGCCACCACACCGATAGCATGGATTATCAGCATATTTATTATGCCTACTGCTTTCCCCTTTTTGGTTCTTATCAGTCTTTTCCCACTTCTGGTAGGAATTTGAACCTCCATGATATCGACCACGGCCACGCCCACGGCTGTAGCCACGCCCACGTCCACGTCCTTGTCCACGTCCACGACCACGGCCACGGCCACTATAAAATTCATTTGTTACCACATTCACTTCAGAGAATGGAGTTGAGCCTGTTGGACGGGATTCATGATTTTTTAACAAAAGCTCATTATTTTGTTCAGCCACAAGGAGACAAGAAATTAACTCAGAATATTTCTTGAAACCTTTTTCACGATATTGCTGCTGCAGAAGCAAATTGGATGCATGAAATGTGGAGAATGTCTTTTCTAACATATCATCATCAGTAACATTTTCTCCACATAATTTCAATTTTGAAGTAATTCTGAACATAGCTGAGTTATATTCGCTTATAGATTTAAAATCTTGCAAGCGTAAATGCATCCAATCAAAATGAGCTTTTGGAAGAATGACCATCTTCTGGTGATCATATCTTTCTTTCAAATTGTTCCAAAGGACAAGTGGGTCCATCACTGTCAAATATTCAGTTTTTAAATCCTCATGTAAGTGGTGGCGAAGAAAAATCATGGATCTGGCTTTATCTTTGTTGGATGCCTCATTCCCTTCTTTAATCGTGTCTTCCAGACTTTTGGCATTTAGGTGAATTTCCGCATCCAACTTCCAAGATAAATAATTTTTTCCAGTAATATCAAGAGCCACAATTTCAAGTTTTGCCAGGTTTGCCATTGTTCAAACTAATTAAAGAAATAAATGAAAATAATTAAAATATGAACTGTAAATATAATAACTGTAAATTCATAAAGACAATAAATAAATCATAAAGCAAGATAAGAAAATTAAAACATATATGGTTTCGGGCCATTTAATTTCATGACTTCAGGCCATGTATGGCTTCGGGCCATTTAAAGAGGAATTAATTATTATCTTCAGGATAAAAATTGTACATGACTTCTGGCAGTACAATAGGATAAAAGATAAAAATATATATAGTTTCTGGCCATATAATAAGATGAAAAATGTATATAGCTTCTGGCTATATAATAAGAATGGATATGACTTCTGACCATATTATAAGAAATTAAAACATTATGACTTCTGGTCATAATTTCAAGAATCAGATATGTATATGGCTTCTGGCCATAATAACAATAACAATAATAACAATAATATAAAAGAACTTGTATATAAAAACAATAACGATCTCCAATCTTAACCATGGAACCCAATGTTATATAACAATCGGTAAAAGTATCTCTCTAATTCCATATATTGGCTCAGATTATCCCAGATCTATAAAATAAAACAGGATATATATAATCATTAAAGAAACCATAAGAAGATCATACCTTCTTTTAGAGCTTCGTGCTGATAACGTGTTATAAAAGTATATGTGATAAGAGAGAAGATCGATAGAATTCAAAGAAAAGACGATAGAATTTCTAGAGAGAAGTTAGAGAGATGTTCTCATTCAGTGCAATTGAAACAATCGATTACAGCCCTTTATATAGAGGTTGAAATTTAACCGTGGTTGTATTACCATGGTTATATTTAAATGACCATGGTTACTTTATATCGTCTTTATGTCCTTGTCTTCTTTTTCTGTCTTTATGTCCTTGTCTTCTTTTGCTTTTGCTTTGTGTCAAATCATCTTTTCTTCTTTATGTCAAGCTGACTGGAAGAGTAATATGAGTCAATGGACATCCACATATTTAATATTCATAACAATAATCTTAATTTCCTTGATTTTTTAGGTACCCTGCAGGTGTTACATCTGGTAATGCTTACGTTGGTCTGGCCCTCCCAGGATATGAAGGATCATGGCAAACAGAAAGCAAGGTACATATTTCTTCTCCCGCCCTTGAAATTTAGTTTAATTTCTTCAACGCTAGTCAGTCAGTAAGAAATTAACAGCGGTTATCAATTTTGGGTTATCAATTTTGGACCCAAGCTGATAACAGCGGCTTGTTCACTATACAAAATGTTGTGCCTGGGGTCTACAACTTGTATGCTTGGGTGCCTAGCATTCTTGGTGATTACAAATATGAGTTTGACATTACCATCAAACCAGGTATATATATTCTCTATATAAACTTCATTCATGCATGTTTTAAAAGATTCCATATGTTGCAAGTAAAAATAATATTGTTTTGTTTTAACCGATGTTGGTTTTTCTTACAGGAGATGTCATCGAACTAGGTCAGTTAAATTATAGGCCTCCAAGAAATGGTCCTACGGTTTGGGAAATTGGGATTCCTGATCGATCAGCCCAAGAGTTTTATGTGCCAGACCCATATCCTAACCTCATTAATAAGTTATTTTTAGGAAAGCCCAATCACAGGTTTAGACAATACGGTTTGTGGAAACGCTACTCTGAATTATATCCAACTAATGACCTCGTTTACCATGTTGGTGTCAGTGATTATTCCAAACATTGGTTCTATGCTCAAGTCCCCAGGTAATAAATGAATAGAAATTCTCATATTGATTAAAGTTTAATCACTACTGCTCTAATCTTATTTATAAATTATTTTCAACGTGTTTTATGAAGGCACCTGGGAAATGGCACATACACTTCAACAGTATGGGAGATAAGATTTGAATTGCCATTTGTGATTCCAGGAAGTTACACACTACATATTGCCTTAGCATCATCCAGCAGTTATCATTTGCATGTAAGTACCAACAACCATGGTCATCTTCATTAATTACTAGCTCTCACCCTAATCTCTTTCCAAGCTTGATTTTTGAAGTTGATGATGATATATTTTTGGTTGGTTGGGATCATTAATTAGGTTTGGTTCAATAATGGCGCGGATCGTCGCATGCGGTTTGATACAAGATTAAGAGGAGGAGATCAGGATAATGCAATAGCAAGGCATGGGATACATGGATTGTGTTGGAGGTACAGCTACCAAGTGCCAAGCTATCTACTTGTGAACGGGACCAACTCCATTTACCTATCACCACTCAGAGCTTTTTCTCCTCTTCAAGGCATTATGTGTGATTATATCCGTCTTGAAAGCCCCTAGCTCTTCTAATTCATCATCATTAGCCATTTCTACTTTTTAGAGCTCTTAGCTACTAAGAAGTGTGCATCTGTGTGTGATCTCGTGTTTCTTTCTTTCGTTCTTTTTTTCAAAAGCTTGATCGAGTGTTTGTAGATTTTGACTTTTGATTTCGTCTATTATTCTATGGAAGGTTAAAAATGAGTTGTGTTGCTAATGATTCATGAACATTACAACCTGTAATTTTTATATTATATGTATTTTTTTATATGATTATATTGGCCGCCAATATGTACAAAACAGTTCACGGAAGCATGGCACGTATATAAGATAAGGTAGTTGTTTTTCTCCAATGGGCCCCTGATTAGGAAAAATAAATAAATAAAGCAACACTATTGGAGCTGTCCGGATCAGTTAAAAATATGCGCTTTTATGTTTTCTGAGATTACTTTCTTTTTTACATGTTTATCTCATATAAAATCAAATAAAATGAGCTAATCTGCACTAAGCAATAATTCATCAATACTATTCAAATTTAATTTATCCAATATATCAATATGTATAATAAAATTTATAAACAATAACACCAGTCGGGAGTCATTATCATTGCATATTACAAGAAAAAAATGCATCCAATTGTTGAAATAATTAAAACTACGATATGCCGTACTATAGCCCTAATTAAGTAATTACCTCACAAAATCATAAGGTCGTTATCTGAAAGAAAAACAAAAAACAAAAAAGCCAAAGTTCATTACCGTATCAAGAAATTATTATGACTATATCCGTTTAGAGAGGTTATTCACCTTATTAAAGAATAAATTTTGATTGTGTGGTGACGACTTTCCTTTTTAAATTTAGGTATACCGTCAGCAGAACAATAATTCGATTAGCTAAAAATTATATGCGCACATTCGTCGCCCAGCCCCTTGTCAAGTTCCTTTGAAACTAGTGTTAATAATAAATTCAATAAGATTAATAATGATTCATTAACTAACTAAGCACTCATTGAGTGCTTGTGGCTATGATTATTTTCGCTTCATGAACAGTGTAGCAGCCTACATTTTGTCCAGTACCTATATTTATATGTTAGCTAGAGTGATTAAAGAAATATTACAGAGAAAGATGAAGAATTATATAACATTCATAGAAGAGCAGTATACTCGTTCACCTATTGTAACCCACATGAGTTTAACTCTAATTATCCCTCATTTGAGAGTGATAAACCAACTCCATTTGAGGACTTGAAAGAGACTTTTTTCTTTAGAAAGAGACCCAAGTAGCCCTCTCTCTTCACATGGTGGGCATCAATCAAATATCCCTTCATAAACCACTTTGTTAAGAGCCTTATTTATAGAGTTCAACTATTGGCTATGATGTTAGCTAACCAGATAATTTCTCATTAACCACAATTCAATATTCCATACATTACATAAAAGTTGCAAGTTATGTACGAATGTAAGCACAGAATATTCGAACAAGCTAACCATAAATTTAATGGAGTTGTTGGCAACGTGAAAGTAATGAGATTTGAATCACTGAACTTGGTAATAGAATCCGTTTTGCCTTTTAATTTATATTTTTTTTTTTATAAATTTTAGGGTTAAGGTACAAATCTACGCACAGAATTTTTGGTAAAGTGCATCTGGCACATTAAGGTTTATTTAAGTGCAAGACTCTCAGTAAACTTTCTTAAATGGGCAAAAAATGATAATGGCTGTTAAGTTTCAGACGTTAACCGTAAATATATTCATCTTGACTAAAGATGGTGAGATGGAGGTTGATGTGATCTTCCCCATCTCCCCCGCGTATAAATTTTTTCTCTCTACTGTGACATGGAGAAGCCGTCATCTTCTTCCTTCTCTACCTTCCACTGAAGCCACCATCGACAGCGATGGTTTGAAGCTGTTGCAATCTGATTTTTGCAGTTGAAGCTTCTAGCGAGTAAGCGACTTTCAAAGAGCGCGAATCACCAACGGCTTTCTCCAATCAACTGCGGCTTCTACACCTTATGTTTGCCATTGCCAACTCCATACAGAACCATGAACATCATCGTCGATCAAGCTTTAGGTGGTTGACAAAGTTTCAATACGCTTTGATTCACTCAAACCTGTTCGTATATCTAGTTCAAGCTTTGACAACGGCTGAGATCTGGAGCTTTAACGAGTTCGAAATCTGGTTGGGTATTGTGGTGTTGATTTTTTTGGAGTAAAAGGAGCATTATTCTTGAACGAATAAGGAGTTTCAAGCCTTACAGTACCCACAAATGTTGAGTCTCCGGCAGCCGCGGCAGTGCAGGAGATTTTAAGCTCATTGGTGGAGTTGTTGAGAATGATTTCATGGGTTATTGGGTTGAGGAAGTCAGTGCTATTTCCAAATTTGTTGAGAATGGACACTAACCTTGTTGGTAATCCATTTGTGAATTCATAAAAGAAGACATGGTCGCTTAGAATGGAAGAAAGTGAAGATGACTCATATGAAAAGTTAAGAGAGAAAGAGAAAGTTTGGTTGCAGAGGGCTCAGCGGAGGTGACGAAGGGATGGGGTAAAAACCTTTGGAACCCCCAAAATGCCAGCTGGAGCATTCTTCTTGGAGACTATTAATGACAAAATATTTAGTGGGACCCACTGAAAAAAAAAAGGAACATTTTGTTTTAGATCACGGTTTTGTCATTTTCACCCCTATTTTTAACAAGTTTACGTATAATTTTACACTAAATTAAGGGTATTGACACATCTAGAGTAAGAAGGGATAATCAATATTTAGTTCAGACTGAAACTGAATTGTGGAAAGAGTATAATAAAATTCTAGTCCAGGAAGAACTTCTATGGTATCAGAAATTGAGGTGCAATTGGTTGAAATGGGGGGACAAGAATAGTAAGTTCTTTCATACTGCAGCTGTGATAAGGAGAAGAAGAAATAGAGTGGATGGTCTCAGGGATATGAACGGGGAATGGATATTTGATCAGAACATTTTAAGGAATATGGCGGTCTCCTATTATAAAGATCTTTTCAGGAGTGAGTTAACAAATTTCGGTTCAATTGATACAAATCAATGTTTCCCCGCCTTAACATCAATAGATTTGGAAAAGATTCATGCAGAAGTATCGAGGGAAGAAATCAAAGATGCTATATTTGATCTGGGCGCTTTTAAAGCTCTTGGCCCGGATGGGTTACAGGCGGTTTTCTACCAAGAATACTGGCCAATCCTTCAGGAGCACATTGTAGAGTTGGTTGGGAGAATATTCCAGAATCCGAAGATAATCAAAGAAATAAATAATACTAACATTGTTCTTATTCCAAAATTGGAGAACCTGAAAACAATTAGGGATTTCAGACCGATATCTCTTTGCAATGTGAGATATAAGATTATCACCAAAATCATGAGTCGTCGTCTTCGGGAAATTATGGAAAAAGTGGTTGGTAATCATCAATGCAGTTTCATAGCGGGTCGTCAGAGTAGTGAGAATATTATAATTGCGCAGGAAGTAATTCATTCTATGAAGACAAAAACTGGGAGAAAAGGGTGGATGGCGATTAAGGTCGACCTTGAAAAGGCATATGATCGTCTGGAGTGGCCATTTATCTATGATACTCTCAGACTTGTGGGCATAGAAGTGAGAATCTCAGAGGTTATTATGGCATGCATTACAAGTCCATCTTTTCAGGTTCTGTGGAACGGGGAAGCTACGGGAAATTTTAAGTCCTCTCGAGGAATTAGACAGGGAGATCCTCTTTCTCCTTACATATTTACCCTGTGCATGGAACGTCTGAATCATATAATCCAGGATGCTATTACCGAAGAGGAATGGAAGCCGATTAAGTTGAGAAGAAATGGTCCCAATGTCTCGCATCTTTTTTTTGTAGATGATCTTATTCTATTTGGAGACGCGTCAGAAAAGCAAGCGGAGGTAATGATGAAGTGCATGCAGATTTTCTGTAATATATCTGGTCAAAAAATGAACATGGACAAGACTAGAGTATGTTTCTCACGGAAAGTGCATTTTTCCAGAGAAGTGGAGTTAAGTCGAAAGATGGGGATTAGTCTTACGGCAGATTTGGGTAAATACCTGGGTATTCCATTAATTCATAAAAGAGTTACTAAGCTTACTTTTGCGCCTGTTTTGGAGAAAACTATGAAGAGGATTGATGGGTGGAAAAAAGGATGTTTAAGCTTTGCGGGCAGAACTGTTCTCATTAAAGCTGTTCTTTCCACTTTGCCTTCATATCAGATGCAAATAATGTTGATTCCTAAAGGGATTCTGAGGGACCTAGAGAGGAAAAGTAGAAAATTTCTTTGGGATGAACAGGTTGACAGGAAGAAACTTCATCTTATTTCTTGGGACCAGATTACGAGAGACAAGAAAGCGGGTGGCCTGGGGATTAGAGACATGTGCAAACAGAATGAAGCTTTTATCATGAAACTCTGTTGGCAGATCCTTAATAATATGGATAAGTTTTGGGTCCAAGTACTGAGAGGAAAATATGGTTGGGATCAGCAGAATGGCCCAGTAACTAAAAGAAATGCATCACCTACCTGGAGGGGTATTTGCTCTGTTTGGGACAGGTTTCAGAAGGGTGTGGGAGTTAAGTTGGGTAATGGAGCTTCTACTTCTTTTTGGCTTGACAACTGGTCTCAGATTAAAAGACCGCTTATTGAGCTAATCCCTAGGAGAGAGAGTTTCATCGATAGGAATGAAAAAGTTATCGACTATGTAAATTCCTGGGGAGAATGGGATATTCCCAAGATGAGTAACTGGTTCCATTATCATATCATTCAAAATATTATTTGTGCTAACCCACCAAGGGAAGACAGAGGAGATGATAGATATATTTGGAAGCATTCGGCTGATGGTTGTTTCTCTGTGAGTTCATCATAGCTTTTTATTACTGCAGGTACTTCTAGTTCGAGTGCAACAATCTGGAAGGCTCTTTGGAGATGGCAGATACCTGAGAAGATTAAATCCTTCATGTGGTTAGCTGCACATGGTAACGTGCATACAGCGCAGCTCAGGACAAATAGGGGAGTCTCGGATGATGCAACTTGTCCTTTTCACTGTGGCCAGGATGAGGATGTCATGCATCTTTTGAGAGATTGTGTCAATGCTCGGGAGAGATGGATTTCCATTGTTAAGCCAGGTATGTGGAATATGTTTACTAATTTGCAGGGACCTGAGTGGATAGAATGGAACATCAAGCATGAAGTGGGACGAGATTTCACAAAAAAGATCAGTTGGGCAACTTTATTCGGATATGTCTGCTGGGATATTTGGGTGGACAGATGCCGGAAGCTGTTTGGGGAAGAAACCAACATGGATAATCAGAATGCTCAGTCTAGTCTATTTAGAGAAAGTTGGGATAAGGAATTGAGTGCTAATTGCAGTTTTTATGCTCGCGCTGTTGATGGGGCTTCGGATCAATTACCAAGGAAGCAGGGTTTCTACAGACTAGAAGCAGACAGATCGGTTCTGGAGTCAGGTCAAAGTGCAAGTGCGGGAGTGATTAAGGATGAAGATGGAGGCTGGGTGTGCGGCTACATGTGCAGACTTTCACAGGTTCCTCCGGTTATTGCTGAGATTATCGCTATCATCCAGGGACTCCAAATTTGCTGGAATAGAGATATCAAAAGGATAATTGTTTGCACCGACTGTACTGAAGCTGTAAATTTGCTTACTAGGGGATGCGATCTTAGGTATCCCTTCAGAGATGTTATTGATGAGGCAAGATTATGGATGGCAAAAGAGTGGCAGGTCATGCTTACTCATATTTCCAGAGACCTTAATGTTCATGCTGATTATTTAGCATCGTTAGCTCATGATAATATGGTTAATTTTTTTGTTTTTGATCATCCACCTCCTCCGCTTAGGATAGAGGGGGGTTGGATGAGTGTGTTTTTTGTTTTGTGCCTCTTTTGGAGGCGGTTTTGTATTAATCTGTTATGAATTAATGAATTCCAGTGTTATATTCAAAAAAAAATTTATGGATAACTTTACAGCTTAACTCTAAATTTTAATTTGTTTTTAATTGTGCCTCTGTTTAGAAATGAGTAGCTTGAGTTATTACAATAATTAATGTGGCAGGAGTCAAATGGTTTAGGCGTTTTAATTCACAATAAAAAACTTGAATGATTGCTTCAATAATAATGAATCCATTATGCTATCTGCTTTAAAAAGAAAGGTGCTGAAGCAACAAATCAACCCCTGTGCCTGTTTGTTTGTGAGGACAAGGTAACGAATATGACACATCAAATTAAAGGAACAAATGTAGACTGCGTTTGCCTTTAATTTTCTTTTCATATTTGGTAGTTAATATTATATAATATATTTTTTTAAACTTTTTTTTGAGTAACGGACAATTTTATTTCAACCACATAAAATTATACCTTACAACACAGACTTGAATGGCCATGGAACCAATAAATAACAACGCCTCTCGTACGTCTTTTTGCATAGTTGCTTGTTGCTATGAACTTACAAATTAACAACACAAACCGTATAAAGATTTTAAAACTAAATGTCAATCTAAGCATATTATTCTTTCTTTCTTTCTTTCTTTTTTTTTTTTTTTGACCTTGTAAGCATAAAACTACAAAGGAGAAAATATGCAACCAAACTAATATTATTTTTTAATATAATATTATATAACATATTGTATACCATTAACAATTAAAAATTTAAAAAATAAAATTTATTTGGAATAAAAATAATATTGATATTTTTCTAAATTTATTACTCATTTAATTTCTTGTAATTATAAATAGTATATAAAAAAGTATAAAAAGTTCCGGATTAATTTGACTTAGTCCCACATATTATAGTTATAATACATATTTATTTAAGAGCCAATAGGTAGTTATACTACATTTTAAATTTTTAATCATCTAAAAGTCTTGAAGCCTATAAAAGCCAAATGCACCCACATGGAAGCTCCACTGCGAAACGTACTGCGCACTCTCTCCATCATTTGTTCTGAGTCTCCCCATACTTACGTTACGATTCTTTGTGAGTTCTTCATATTCAAATGGCTTCACAACCAGAGACGGAGCATCCTAGGAAGGTTTTCGGATGGGCTGCCAGGGATACGTCTGGGCTTCTCTCTCCTTTCCACTTCTCTAGAACGTTACTAGCTAGCTTCCTTCATTTCTATTTATGTTGTTGATCTGTTACCTTTGATACTTTCTCTCCCCGTTCAGTGTTTCGGTTTCTCTTCCCTTATTCATATGATTTCACTTTATTCTTCTTTCTCTTTGGTCGTTGTTCCTTTCACTTACTCTTCACTTATTCACATGATTTCACTTTATTCTTCTCTCTTTGGTCGTTGTACCTTTCACTTGTGTCTCTTTTATTCTTTCTTCATTATCATTTCAATTGATTCTTCTCTTTCTTTGGCCGTCGTGTCTTCTCTTTCTTTGCCCATCATGCCTTTCACTTATCTCTTCTATAGATATGATACCATGTTAGTTTCGGTAGTCGGGGGATTTGGTTATCCAACATTCCCAACTCTGATACCATGTTACTTTTGGTGAGTGAAAGCTTGTTATTAATGATGATAAAAGTCATCCTATACAGAAAGTGCTTATATTTTTCCAATTGTTGGACTAACTGAATAACAAAATAATATCTGACAATATTTTTTTGTAGAATGTGAGTGCCCTTGTAATGATTCTTTGTGTGTTTTATCACAACCCATATTTTCTTTAAAGATAAAGTGTAGCTCAGTTCTGCTTCTTTTTTTTTTTTTAATTAATTTGAATTGGTATCAAGCTGTCTTTACAGGGAAACTAGAGAGAAAGATGTGACATTCAAAGTGTTGTACTGCGGAATTTGCAACTCAGACCTCCACATGATTAAGAATTAGTGGAGCAGTTCAATCTATCCACTTGTACCCGGGTATCTATTGGTCTAAATAAAAATTACTAATTACGGCATCAGTTATGGTCATAACTGAAGCCATAAGTTTTTTAAAAAAGAGCTAAACTTAAAGAACAGAAGTGATAATTCATATGACACAAATTAACTCCTCTTTTGAGAACTTGCTATCATATAGAGCCATTGTACAGCAATGCAATGATGACTAAAAAGAATGTACAACAATGTAAGTCTTGCAATCAATGTATGACATAAATAAATGGTCAAAACAAAAGTTTGTATCTAATATTATCAAATTACAAAAGAGAACCATGTACAACTTATCATTCTATTCTAATTTTGTTAAATGTAGAAAGTATTCAGACCAAATGTTGCATATCTCTCTTATTTGTGCTTTAGAATATGACTCCAAACTTTGAAAATGTTGCAAATTCACAAAATCTGCATGTAAGCAATATTATGAGAAAAACCAAAGTCTAAACTAAAATTATAAAACACACACACACACACACACACACACACACACACACACACACACACACACACACACACACACACACACACACACACACACACACACACACACACACACACACACACACACACACACACACACACACACACACACACACACACACACACACACACACACACACACACACACACACACACACACACACACACACACACACACACACACACACACACACACACACACACACACACACACACACACACACACACACGTTATTACCTTGTTAAATGAGTTAGTCATGCCCTCAGTGATGATTTCATATATATATACCACATCACTTAATTGACACACTCAAAACTTTTGAATTGTTTATGGTATTTGGATGTACACAAACAAGAACAATAAAATTCAGTAAACCAGTAATATAATTCATTAATCCATTGTGTAAATTTAAAGTATTTATCTTCAAAAGGACCCAATTGACATCACTTTGACTATTCTTTCCCACCAACATATAATGCATCTTCAAAGATATATTATTAAAAATTGTAAGAAAATGATATATTCAAATATTATAGAATAGAGTTTTATAGAAAACTTGTGTTTCAAACACCTACTTCGTATCTTCACTCACTGCCCATTGCAAAGAACAAAACCAATATATAGTACGTTCACGTGGGCAAATAACAACGAGCCTCCAATGATTACTACAATATGAATTTATATTAATATTATATCATTAAGAAAGTTTTTACTTTAGTGATAGATGAATTAAAAATAAATATCTTTCTATAAATGGTGCAAACCAACACTTTTTATTCCCTTCTTTAATTGTTCTTCCAATATATGATGTTCTTTCCCTTACATTATTGTTTTCAGATGATTGAATAGCATGTGGGCACAAGAATCGATAACTATTAATCTTACCCAATTCTTTGCAGAGATTGTGGAGATACCTATGAAAATGGGAAATAAGTTAGTGAAGAAATAAAAAAATTTAAATGTTAAATTCAAAAGTAAAAGTGCATACATTAAATTCAAAAATAAAAGTGCATACTTACTTAAAAAAAAGTAGAATAATTGATATGTTCAACCAATCAAAAGAAATGAGGTCAAGAACATCCCACTTGAAGATATTTAATTCAACAGGGTATCCTACAATCTCCTTACTCACATTCAATCCAATGAAGTCATCCATATCGACAACAAATGAAGCCACCACCAGTGCAAAAAGTTAATTTGACATCAGTTAAAATTACATTTTCGCCACAGTATTTAGGGTGTAGCGGAATTAGCCGTAGCGAAAAATATATATTATTGCGTCACTTGCTTAAGATATGTCGCCGTAAATGAATATATTATGGAGTCAGCTGCTTAAGATATAACGCCGTAAATGAATATATTACGGCTTTGCATTGTAACTAAACCGACGCCATAATAGATGTGTGACAAATGAATTTTCAAATCTAATGGATATTTTTTTATTTTAAAATTTTCAAATACCACATGTCACGTCCGTAGGAGGCCACCTCATCGTTGGTTCAGCCACGTGTCTCCTCCTCACGCTACCACGTGTCACCTCCTACTGCTGCCACATGTCCACCCTCCTTGCAGTGCACCACGTGTCCCTCCTCGAAGTGCTCCAAGTGTCACCTCTGAGCACTGCCATGTTGCCACGTGTCCCTCCTTGAAGTGAGCCAATTGTCACCTCCGTGCGTTGCCACGTGTCCACCCTCCTCGAAGTGCGACAAGTGTCACCTCCGAGAGGTGCCACGTGTATGCGCCTGTTAAATCTTGAAAATGCCTCCCTTTCTGTTCGAACCCGCGACCTCATGCTCTTGGTGCCTTCACGCTCGAGCCTTTGCCAGTTGCCCCAAGATGAACCTGCGTTATTTTATTACATAATGTTATATATATAATATTATCATAATATAAAATTAATAATATATATAATATTATTAAAAATAAAGTAAAATAAATAAAAATTCCAAAACAATATTTATATATTTATGATTAATTAATTTCAAATTCAATAAATTTAAAATATTTAATAAATATTTTTATAACTATATTTTAATCAATTTTCTAAATTTAAATATATTTTTAATTTAAATTAATTAAGAACAAATAATTTAATATTATAAATATTATTTTGAATATAAAATGATAAATATAATATTAATAACTAATAATTTATTTTTAAATAAAATTAAATAATAACTAATATAATAATATTAAAAATATTATTTTAGTCAAAAATTTTAAATATAGTATCAATAAATAATAACAAAATATTCATTAATAATAATATTTTATTTTTAATTAAAATTATTTAATAATTAATTTTATAATATTATTTTTAATATAAAATTTTATACATTTTAAAATTTTACGACGGAATGTGCCATAGAAAAGTTCCATGGCACTGTGGCAAAAAATATTTTAGCAAAATTTGCGACGTAATTCCGTGGCTAATTTAGCCATAGAATGTTTTTGTGGTTAATTCCGTGACAAATTTAGCTACGAAAAAATTCCGTCGAAAAAATTTCCAATGGAATTTCTGACGAAAGAAGAAATCACGAAAGATAAACTTAATTATTACCCATTATCAGAAAAATAGTGGGTAACTCGGGAGGAGTGTTTGTTGCACCAACTATAATAATCTTCCTGTTGCCTTGAACAACTCAACTAGTGGGTAAATAGAGTGAGGTCTTACAACTGTATCAATAATCCCATCCAACATATCCATCCCCTCCTGTATATATATATATATATTCAACAACCAATTATTCATGACTTTGATTTAAAGAAATACTAATAATTATATATAAAGTTACCAATTGAACTATGATTAGTTACCAGTAACTGTTCTGGGTTGTTATTGAGTAAGAAAGCGTCAACTCCTAGCTTGCCAAGGTTTCCTAGTCTTCTTAGAGATTCAATACTGTAAAGTTCCGTCGGTAAATCCGGAAATCGAATCCACGCAGCTATTTTCTTTTGATAATCTGCCTTCCAAGGATTAAAGTTTGGCTGCCAACGTTGTATCATTAAATAATGGTCAACAATCATCCAAGGTCCTTCCAAAAGAGCGTAATCTCTATCCTCTCTTGTAGAAAACGACATGATAAAATATCCATTACTTAAAGGGGTAACTTTCATCGGACTCTTTAGATTCCACATTCTCTCCATTCTCTGCCTCATAAAACCAACTCTGAATGACTTCCCCAAAAGCTTAACAATAAGAGAATTTATGTATGGTTTACACCAAGCTTCATATTCTTCCGCTAAAAATTTTAACTTTGGATATTTCCCTCCTTTTTGCCAAGTATCACCTCCTTCATCACCATATATATCTTCTTCTTCAACCTCCGCATTCTCGGACGTGCTTTTGCTACTCATTTTCGCACAATAATCTTTCCAGCCATTAAGAATATGGGTCTTGGCAAGGAATCATGGAAGGAATTATTTGTGTTGATCTGTTGGCTAATATGGAAGCATCTCAATGAATGTGTTTTTAATCACACTACTTCCACCACTGACAGTGTTCTCGGTAGAGCTAAAGCCATTCTTCTTAGTTACATGTCAGCCAAGGTTAAGTTGCAGAATACAAAGCTTCGAGGTAACAACGTTGTACTTGAACCTACACATGATTTAATGGAGGAGGTCTTTGTTTGTATATTAGTGGATGGAGCATATTCTTATTCCAATAGGTTGGCAGCTTGTGGAGGACTCATCAAGGATCATGAGGACAGGACCATTGAATCTTTCATGTTCCATATTGGACAAGGGGATCCTTTGAGTGCGGAACTGTGGGCTTGCCTTTTGGGATTACGGAGAGCGTGGGATTGTGGATTTAGGAAGATAATTATCAAAAATGATTGTTCTCATGCGATTGAGCTTATTCAACAAGGATCTGCTGAGCTTCATGATAATGAGAATATTATTGTTGAAATTAATAACATGTTGCAGAGACAATGGACCGTGAGGATTACTGTATGCGGTCGAGAGGTTATACAGGAGGCTGACGATCTTGCGAGAAAGGCGCTATCATGTTCCCCTGGTCTTCACTTTGCCTCATCTCTTGTCGGTCCTTCTTTGACTTGTCTAGTAGAGTAGCTGTTTTGTTTCCATTATATCAAAAAAAAAAAAAGGGCATCACAAGCTGACATGTTTACTTTCAGAAATCCGGAGTCTCCAAGACTCAACAATTTGTCCCGGTACGTGAATTGAGTCCCAGGATTATGGTTTCCATAAACATTATCAATCCCTTCCCTCTTGCTTCCTGTTTTCTCTGCTTTGCTGTTAAAAACCAGAGACTTACCCCCATTTCCATTCCGACTCCCAACACCCCCACTGTCACTCCCCTTCCCTCCGCCACTCGCACCAGTCTCTCGCTCTCTGTTTTCTCTCATAAATGGAATAAAACTAACACAGGAAAAAAACTGATGAACAGAAAAAGAAAGCTGACCGAGATCACCACAGATCACTCAGATCTAGAACTGAAAGGAACCAAGCAGACCGTTGAAGATGATCAAGCACAGTGACAAGCTCCACTGCGGAGGACGAAGCACGGTGACGTACTCCCTTGCAGCTAACAAGCAGACCGTTGAACAGATCTGAAAATGCTGACCACGATCGAGCAAACAGATCCGAAAATGCCGACCATGTTGGACTCCAACTGCAGCAACAGATGCTCTTAGCTCACAGCCACCACCACCGACGAACGCCCTCCACGAACAAACGCCTAAAAGCTCAGACAGCCGCCAGCATGAGCTGTCGAAGCACTGAAGCAAAGTTCGCAACGGTGATTTCTCTTCAGCCTTCGTGACCGTTTTCCTCAGAGAAATTGAACAGTACACTCAAAACCAATGGTATAGACTTTCTTGGTTTAACATATATAATAAATTATAAAAGACATTGAGTTTTATTAAAATTATATAAACTTTGTCCATATTTAAACAGGACAAGGGGAGTATTTATAAATAAAATTTATAAAATGATTTAGGACCTATTAATATTAAATGAAATTTAATAATCTATCTGTATGTATACTAGTATTATTTTAATCTCATATTCAACGAGCAGGTTAAAGCAGGGGAGGCGGGTGTTGGTGTATTAGATCAGAGCATGCGGTTATCGCCATCTATGACAAATTTTATTTTACATAGCAGACGCATTCAAAGTCAAAAGTGTATTCTCATTTCATTTCAATAGACTTCGTTCCTCTCATGCCCCTGCCTTCCTCCTCAATCACTTCTGGGCCACTGAAATTCACAATCACAACTCACAGCTCTCTCTACTTCGGCCAACCAGAAAAATATCTCAACTCTATCTACTTATTCATTCCGAGAAATATGGCAAACACTTCTGTTTCAGCTCAACAAAACGTGAGAACACAAGTCTATGGATATGCCGCCAGAGACTCCTCAGGAATTGTCTCCCCTTTTCAATTCACCAGAAGGTGTGTGTCTGTATATATAACACAAGCATATGGCTATTGCTTAATATTACTGGAAATATATGCATTAGCATAACCATTTTAATTGTTGTATAAACAGGGCCAACAGAGATAATGATATCACCATCAGGATACTGTACTGTGGGATTTGCCACGCCGATGTTCATTTTCTCAGAAATGAAATGAATTTGCCAGAAGGCTCTACCTTCTATCCTATGGTTCCCGGGTATATGTATCTTTTATCCTTCTCTAGTTTAATTTTCAATCCTCCAAATTAAGCCACGTGTTTTCCTTTAATTTGTCATTCTTATACTGATTATATGTTCAGGCACGAGATTGTGGGGGAAGTGATAAAGGTGGGTCGTAATGTACAGAAATTCAAAGTTGGTGATGTAGAAGGTGTAGGTCCAATTTCTGATTCGTGTCGCTCCTGTTCTCACTGCAACGAAGGTTTAGAAGGATATTGCCCCAAAGCTATTACGACTTATAATGCAATTGATAAGGATGGATCTGTGACCTATGGTGGGTATTCTGATAAGACTGTGGTTGATGAACATTTTGCTGCGAAAATACCCAATGGCATGCCACTTGATAAAGCAGCACCATTGTTGTGTGCTGGGATCACTGTGTACAGTCCATTGAAGTACTATGGCTTGTGTGAGGCTGGTATGCATTTGGGTGTGGTCGGGTTAGGTGGGCTAGGCCAC
This sequence comes from Inga laurina, assembly GCA_963855925.1. Lineage (NCBI taxonomy): Eukaryota > Viridiplantae > Streptophyta > Magnoliopsida > Fabales > Fabaceae > Inga > Inga laurina. Next base: position 52,800,858 of record OY979710.1, read on the forward strand.
GTGGCAGTCAAGTTTGCAAAGGCCATGAACATGAAGGTGACTGTGATAAGTACTTCTCCTGGGAAGAAGGAAGCTTTGGAAAGTCATGGTGCTGATGCTTTCATTGTTAGTACCGACCAACAACAAATGCAGGTGTATCCAAATGTTCCTCGTTCTCGGTCATGTCATGTTTCATATAGAACAATATTTTTCAGTAATTAAATGAGACCCTCATTAACGGTTGGGATTGTAAATATATAGGAAGCGAGGGGGACCATGGATGGGATTTTAGACACAGTTGCAGGGAATCACTCTGTTCATCCATTGGTTGATTTGTTGAAGACAGGAGGGAAATTGGTTGTGGTAGGAGTATCAAAGCAAGAACCTCAGCTACCAGTTATTCCTTTAATCATGGGTGAGTTAATAATTTCTTAAACTCTTCGATGATCATGTCATGTGTTGTTATTTTAAGGCAGGCCTGTTCTGATTTATATATAATATGTGTATATAGGGAGAAAGACGATCGCAGGAAGTGTAGGAGAGGGACCGAAGGAGAGCCAAGAGATGATTGATTTTGCAGCGAAGCACAATATAACAGCAGACATTGAGCTGATTCCTATGGATTATGTGAACACTGCCTTGGAAAGAGTTTCAAAGAATGATGTCAAGTATCGTTTTGTGATTGATGTGGCCAAAACTCTTCATAAGGACGCATCTGCTGCTGCTAGTTAAGAATTATTGGTGTAATGTTTCTGTTGCATTTTAATCAACAATCATTATCAGTGTACTTGATGTACAATTATATTTGGAATAGTTTTTTTTTTTTTTTGAGAAATAAGTGCTTGTTATATAAGTTGAAATAAAACTCTTTTCATATACTTAAATAGTAAATCATGATTTATAAATATTTATAAGTGAAAAATAAGATATTCAAAAATATGAGTGGGTTGTCGTTTTAGATTGACTCTAATTTATTGGTTTTGCATGTGAAAGTGAAACATCAAAACTAGCATATTAATGAACTTCATTGGTAATGATGTAATTATTCTTTGAATTGAAGTTAAAAACGAACTCAGGAATAACGTGATTTTTTTTTTTCATTTCAAGGGAATCAAAACAAATTTTAAAATTAAAAACAATTTAGTACTAGTTTGATTTCTTGATGGGCTGCTAGAAAACAACCCATTGTTGCTATATCATCTACAATAGAGGCTGAGTATCGTTCTCTAGCCTTAGCAATTGTCATTTGGATTTAATCTTTGCTAGCATTGGTACTACATATTTGTTTGCTAATCTTGTTGTGTTTGCTGCGAAAACTCTTAACATCACTTTCTTATCTTCTAAAGAGATGTCTTCACTAAGTCACCCCCGCACCTCGTTTTGAGTAATTGCGTACAAGCCTCACAGTTCTTCCATCACTGCTCAGCTTGAAGGAGTATGTTGAAGGAAAAGCCTAGTTGAAGCATTACACTATGAAGCCCAATGATGCAGAAGTCCAAAAAACGGCCTAATGCTGACATGCTAATCAGTAATATTATTGTTGATTCTTAAAGTTTGACTGAATCTTTATTTTGGTATATATAGCTTCAAGTTGTTGATTTTGATCTTTATATTTTAATGAGAGTTTAGTTTAAGTTAAGAGTAGAGATCAAAATCAAAATTCATTAAAAGTATAGAAATTTATCGTCAATCACAAATCAAATCTTTATAAAATTATAAGGACAAATAATAATATTAATCCTAATTTTTTTATTTAACAGGAATTTAAAGGTATTGTAAAAATAAAAGCAATTTATAGTGTCTGAAAGCAGTCAAGCATGAGCTGAAGACTCATGAGGTCGCGATTTTTTTTTTTTTTTTAATGAAAGTAAGGCCTCAGGCCTTCATAAAGCAGAGAGCCCGCTAGAAGATAGAGCTCGGCTAGGCCAGGAATGGGCTGGCGTCTGACTCTAGTATATGGTAAATAATTTTAAGTACGTAAATGAATAAAGTGTCATACCTTATCTTCTCCAGCGCTTGCTCTATATCAATAGCATAAACTTCATTCTCTTCAAACTTTGCATTGCCAACCCTTGTTTTTGGATTAGATATACTCAGTACAACCTTATTCCCATCAATCACAATCTGATATTAACGGCACACTTCAAACATTAAGTTATTTGATTATTAGATTAATATTCCTATAGCACATAGGCTATACCATAGACAAATGAACAACATACATGCCGGCACAAACTGGTGCACTCCCCAAGTATGCGGGTCGTGTCAAGTAATAAAGTGATAAGTAGAGTATCGTCCTACGAGAAATCAATCAATTAATTTTTAAATATTAAAATCTCAATTTCTTTTAAGTTAAACGAAACTAATTATGAGTAAATTCAAAGAAAATTAATTAAAGAAAACTATCAATATCAAACACAACCTAGAGTCACTAATCACTCACTAGATCTCCAAATCTCAAATCTATTTACTTAGTTAATCTCAAATGTTAATTTTGTTAATCTCGAGTATAAATAGTTATAAGTGCCTGTCGGTTTACTCACAACCCTCTCTTAAATATAATTATTATGTCTAACCAAATTACTCAAGAGGCAAGATAATTCAAACACACTCTTCAATAATTATATGAGGCTATTAGGTATATGTCTATCATAATAGTAAATTAAATCGTAATTTAATCCCATATTACTTAATCTCAGAGCCTAATTAAAATCCCCTTCGTCAAGGTAAATCATAATACTCAAATTTACATCTAATGGTGGCCAATCATCAAACGGACATAATAAAGCAAGATTAAGTAACCAAAATTAACATAAATTATAAAATAACATCTAGTTCACTAGTGAGTTCATAGTTTCCCTAGGTCGGAAAAGAAAATTTGTCACTCATGGCTATAATAAAATCCATAATAAAACAAAGAAATTCATATTCAAAGAAAAAAGAGAAAGAAGAAAATAGAGCAAATCTGTCGAAGACTCCCTCTAATCCTCACTCGATCTCCGCTGTTCTATGTTTCTCGTTATGCTCTGATGTCCTATTTACTGCCTTCTTCCCCTTTTTATAGATCTTTTGATAAGAGCAGCTTTTATTTTTATCTTTTTAATACAAATATGATATCATTTTCTCATTTATACGGATAAACCATATCTTTCACCACCTTCATGTGTTGATCATATCTGGGTAGCGATTTTTATCTCTTCCCCAATCGTGCACCCCACGTACAACAATATCAATATATTAGAATATGTTGCAACGTTCTTTTGGTTTCAATTGTTGTGGGTCCCATCATAATATCTTTTATTTAAATGTATAACTGCAGCGCCCTTTGCTATATTCATTTTTTTATCTCTTTTTTTATATAATATTTTCTGCACAATAAAATAGGATATAAATAGATTAAAAAGATTAAACAACCAAAATTAATATAAATCATAAAAATAACATCCAGTTTACTAGTGAGTTCATAATTTTCCTAGATATGAAAAGAAAATTAGCCACTCATGACTATAATAAAATTCATAATAAAACAAAGAAATTTATATTCAAAGAACAAAAAGAAAGAAGAAAAGAGAGTAAATCTATCGAAGACTCCCTCTATTCTTCGCTCGATCTCTGCTGTTCTGTATTTCTCATTATGCTCTGATATTTGCTGCCTTTTTTCCTTTTTATAGATCTTTTGATGAATAAATACGACTTTTATTTTCATCTTTTTAAAACAAATATGATATCATTTTCTCATTTATACGGATAAGCCATATCTTTCGCCACCTCCATATGCTGATTATATCTTGGCAGCGATTTTTATCTCTTCCCCAATCGTGCACCCCACGTACAACAATATCAATATATTAGAATATGTTGCAATGTTCTTTTCGTTTCAATTGCTGTGGGCTCCATCAATAGATATATAATATCTTTTATTTAAATATATAACTGCAGCGCCCTTTGTTATATTCATTTTTTTATCACTTTTTTCATATAATATCTTATACACAATAAAATAGGATATAAATAGATTAAAAAATTAAGTAAATAAAATTAACATAAATCATAAAAATAACATCTAGTTTACTAGTGAATTTATAGTTTTTATAGGTCTGAAAAAAAATTAGCCACTCATCATTATAATAAAATTTATAATAAAACAAAAAAATTCAGGTTCAAAGAATAAACAGAAAGAAAAAAAGAGAGTAAATCTGTCAAAGACTCCCTCTACTCCTTACTCGATCTCTACTGTTATGTGTTTCTCGTTATACTCTGATGTCCTATTTACTGCCTTCTCCCCTTTTTATAGATCTTTTAATTTGTAAATACGGTTTTTATTTTTATCTTTTTAATACAAATATGAAATCATTTTCCCATTTATATGGATAACCCATATCTTTCGCCACCTCCATGTGCTACTCATATCTGGGCAGCAATTTTTATCTCTTCTCCATTCGTGGACCCCACGTACAACAATATCAATATATATATTAGAATATGTTGCAAAGGTCTTTTCGTTTCAATTGTTGTGGGCCCCATCAATAGATATATAATATCTTTTATTTAAATATATAACTGCAACGCCTTTGCTATATTAATTTTTTTATCTCTCTCTTCATATAATATTTTCTACACGATAAAATAGGATATAAATAAATTTTATATCAAGATTTTTTTATCCTAAACTTAATTAAAAAATAAAAAATATATAAAATATAATTAAATAGATATAAAATATTAATAAATTTAATCAATTATATCTTAAAATCTATCCTATTTAATTATAAAACATATATTTATCAACAACCCTAACATAATTTAACCTTTTCCAATTCATTTGCCATTATTAAATCTTTATAACATTATATCATGATTAGACAATGTAATTCAAAGTTTATACTCTCTTTTTCTCAGCCTACCTTTTAGCTTTTACCTTCATTCGGCCTCCCCTTCAAATCTCTAGTCAAAAGCACAGGCTGGAAAGCACTTGCTAGCATGTCCTCAATAAAACACTGAATTTGCAATTGTTTTTAACTATCCAGGAAACATAAATATGTGGAAGTGCATCAATTAAAAGCCAACAATTGAGCATCTAAACACAGGATTGCATCTGGCATAACAATACCCTATTAGAGTAACTATGACCTAAGCCTCACTTGGACAATGCCCATAGCTTATAGGAGATGTTCATCATACAGGGTCAAAAAACCATGTTCAAAAGCTCCTCATTATGTGCCCTCATATTCATGAACATAGAGCTTATCTCCATAGGTCATGAAAGATGCAAGATAATTCCAACACACTCTTCAACAATTATATGGGGCTATTAGGTATATGTCTATCATAATCGTAAATTAAATCGTAATTTAATCCCATATTACTTAATCTCATAGCCTAATTAAAATCCCCTTCATCAAGGTAAATCCTAATACTCAAATTCACATCTAATGGTAGCCAATCATCAAACAGACATAATAAAGCAAGATTAAGTAATCAAAATTAACATAAATCATAACTAATAAATCATAAAAATAACATCTAGTTCACTAATGAGTTCATAGTTTTTCTAGGTCTAAAAAGAAAATTAGTCACACATGACTAGAATAAAATCCATAATAAAATAAATAAATTTATATTCAAAAAAATAAAAAAAAAAGAAGAAAGAGAATAAATATATCAAATACTCCCTCTATTTCTCACTCGATATCCACTTTACTGTGTTTTTTGTTCTACTATGATGTCTTTCCTTCGGCACTCCCCCCCCCCCGGGCCGCCGCCTAGACGTTGTACCACGCCTATTTTTGTATTTGTTTTCTTTTCCAAATCTTTATCCGTTTCCATTTGATAGATATCACTCTGGTTCCTATTATAAATCTTTTTTTATTAAAAAATTTGATTTTATTTATAAGTCCACTTTCAGTACATAAATGAGCTTATGACAATTTTACCTCTATTTATTGTACCCATAAAGAAATAATTTAAAGAGAGATAAAGAAGAAAAAGTTAAAAAGTACACATTCATAAATGAGGGTATAGTTAAAAATTTACCCTATAATCATTGGGTTAACTATTTTTTCTTGATATGTGGGATTTAGGTAAAAGGGACTTATAATAAGGATCAGAATGGTATATCCCATCTTTTTGTCAGTGCAAATCTTGACAATAACCGTTTTAGTTTTTTTTTTTTCCTTGCGTGGACCCCGCATCACATCTAACCAAAGCAATGCCTTGTGTTTCCTGATAGCCCACGTCATGGGATATCTATTATCCTTTTATTTAGATGCCATATACGATTGCTTGCTGCAAGCTCACCTTGGACTTTCGCTACTTCTTCTATTTCAATTGCCGTGGGCCCCATAGATTGCTCATGGCTTGTGCTCTTCCGTTGCAACTATTTTTTTTTGTTTTAGAATTTGATTCTATCTTTTTTTTATATATATAATATCTCTTACACCATAAAATAGGATATGAATAAATTTTATATCAAGATTTCTTTTTATCTTAAACTTAATTAAAAGATAGAAAATATATAAAAGATAATTAAATAGATATAAAGTATTAATAAATTTAATTAATTATGTCTTAAAATTTATCCTTTTTTATTATAAAATATATAGTTATCATTATGAGCTGCAAAACAAGATAAAGAGGAAAAGAGGATGGGTATATGCGTTCGGGTAGGAGGCAGAGAGAAGTGGTATGAGAAGAAAAACAAACATTGCATCGGGAAGGAAAAAGAAGAAGGCATAGGGTTGGAGAGAGAGGAGCCATACCAGAAAAATTGAGAGCATGCAGCCTAAGAAAATTTAATCAAAGACACTGAGTCACAAGTGGGCCGTACTGTTTAAATGAATAGTAAAATGAGAGAGGAGCTGTAAAAGAACAGATTTAGCTCGACTAATTAGTCATTAAGATTTATTAGTATGGATGGATTTAGTAATATATCTGTATTTATACTACTATTATTTTAATCTCACAATCAACGAGCGGGTTAAAGCAGGGGAGCTGGGTTTGAGCCATGGCCTATAGAATAGACTTCAGAGTTCAGAGTTCATTACGCATTGATGACGTGTTGTGTGTCTGATGTTTCGGTGAAATTTCATTTTCCATTGACTCATTCAAAGTCAAAAGTGGTTATCATGTCATTTCAATGGACCCCATTGCTCCCACTCCCCTGCCTTTCTCTTCTATCCTCATGATACTATGCTATAAATAGTCCCAACTTCTGGGTCTCTGAAGATCACAATCACAGCTCACAAGTGTATCTACTTCGACCCACCAGAAAAATATCTCAACTCTATCTACTTATTCATTCCGAGAAATATGGCAAACACTTCTGTTTCAACCCAACAAAACGAGAGAACAAAAGTCTATGGATATGCCGCCAGAGACTCCTCAGGAATTGTCTCCCCTTTTCAATTCACCAGAAGGTGTGTGTGTGTGTATAGCAAGAGCATATGGCTATTGCTTAATATTACTGGAAATATATGCATTAGCATAACCATTTTAATTGTTGTATAAACAGGGCCAATGGAGATAATGATATCACCATCAGGATACTGTACAGTGGGATATGCCACGCCGATGTTCATTATCTCAGAAATGAAATGAATTTGCCAGAAGGCTCTACCTTCTATCCTATGGTTCCCGGGTATATGTATCTTTTATCCTTCTCTAGTTTCATTTTCAATCCTCCAAATTAATCCATGTGTTTTCCTTTAATTTGTCATTCTAATACTGATTATTCAGGCACGAGATTGTGGGGGAAGTGATAAAGGTGGGTCATAATGTACAGAAATTCAAAGTTGGTGATGTAGCAGGCGTAGGTCCAATTTCTGATTCGTGTCGCTCCTGTTCTCACTGCAACGAAGGTTTAGAAGGATATTGCCCCAAAGCTATTACGACTTATAATGCAATTGATAAGGATGGATCTGTGACCTACGGTGGGTATTCTGATAAGACTGTGGTTGATGAACATTTTGCTGCGAAAATACCCAATGGCATGCCACTTGATAAAGCAGCACCATTGTTGTGTGCTGGGATCACTGTGTACAGTCCATTGAAGTACTATGGCTTGTGTGAGGCTGGTATGCATTTGGGTGTGGTCGGGTTAGGTGGGCTAGGCCACGTGGCAGTCAAGTTTGCAAAGGCCATGAACATGAAGGTGACTGTGATAAGTACTTCTCCTGGGAAGAAGAAGGAAGCATTGGAAAGTCATGGTGCTGATGCTTTCATTGTTAGTACCGACCAACAACAAATGCAGGTATATCGAAATGTTCCTCGTTCTCTGTCATGTCATGTTTCATATAGAACAATATTTTTCAGTAATTAAATGAGACCCTTATTAACGGTCGGGATTGTGAATATATAGGAAACGAGGGGGACCATGGATGGGATTTTAGACACAGTTGCAGGGAATCACTCTGTTCATCCATTGGTTGATTTGTTGAAGACAGGAGGGAAATTGGTTGTGGTAGGAGTATCAAAGCAAGAACCTCAGTTACCGGTTATTCCTTTAATCTTGGGTGAGTTAATAATTTCTTAAACTCTTCGATGATCATGCCATGTGTTGTTATTTTAAGGCAGGCCTGTTCTGATTGATATATAATATGTGTATATAGGGAGAAAGACGATCGCAGGAAGTGTTGGAGAGGGACCGAAGGAGAGCCAAGAGATGATTGATTTTGCAGCGAAGCACAATATAACAGCAGACATTGAGCTGATTCCTATGGATTATGTGAACACTGCCTTTGAGAGAGTTTCAAAGAATGATGTCAAGTATCGTTTTGTGATTGATGTGGCCAACACTCTTCATAAGGACGCATCTGCTGCTACTAGTTAAGAATTATTGGTATAATGTTTCTGTTGCATTTTTATCAATAATTATTACCAGTGTATTTGATGTAATGTGAGTGAGTTGTCCTTTTAGATTGACTCTTATTTATTGGTTTTGCATGTGAAAGTGAAACTTCAATACTAGCATATTAATGGACTTCATTGGTAATGATGTAAATTATTCTTTGAATTAAAGTTAAAAATGAACTCAGGAATAACGTAATTTTTTTTTATTTCAAGGGAATCAAAACAAATTTTAAAATTAAAAACAATTTATAATAAGCGAAGAAACATTTAACTGTGATTCCCTCCATCTCTGTCTCTCTTCCCATCCTATATTTGTATGTCACCCATAACTCACGACCACTCCAATAATTTTAGATAATCAAGTTTTATATTGGCGCGACTGATGATATTGATATGAATTTGAATTTTTTTTATCATTTTGAGCGAGCATTTTATGACTTCAATCCATTCCTGGGAAGGCAGTTCAATTCCCTGCCTTCAGTCCTGTAACAGAATAATATTAAATATTTTTACATCCCATAATTAACCTTCCGCATTGCATTCTGCTAATCAAAGACATGACTTGTGTGACGAGTTAGTTGGTTTACTATTTTCATTACCCATATGAAACGAGCAGGATAAAGCAGTGACGCAGGGACCGGATTAGCTAGCTATACTCGAACTCATTCTTAACATAAGACATATTTAATTGATATGATTGAATTAAAAAAATTAATTAAGTTAGTTAATATAACAAATATTTTCTAAAACGTCATAATCATTTTTCTTAATTTTCTCATTCCCTCTTCCCCTTAATTATTTTTAAGGCAGTATCAATAAGAGTAAATTAAAAAAATATTAATAAATATGAAACTATATTTTATATTTAGGATTAAGATCAATTCTACTCTAATCATGCCTTATATAAGTACAGGAGGGAGTAACAGATTGCATTTGTCGTCATTGCGAATTGATACAGCGATGATGATTTTGTGGCAGTCAAATTACATTTTTCAATGGACTCCGTTATTCTCACTGCACTGCCTCCCTTTGCCTCATGCTCTATAAATATTCCCAACTTGCATTGGGACTCTCTAAATAAAGATCACAAGTCCACATAATAACCCATTATTCCCAGCAATAATATTATGGCAAACACAACTATGTCATCATCAACCCTAGAAAATGAATGCCTGCCTTTGGATTAGCCGCTAGAGACTCTTCACCAATTGTCTCTCCTTTTCAGTTCTCCAGAAGGCATGTATATATCTATATAGCACATGCACGTGCCTATATATATGTGCACGCCATTGCTTATTAACTTAACCATTTTCTTTGTTCTCTTGAATTTACGTCTATGAAGGGCCAACGGTGATCGTGATATCACCATCAAGATATTATTCTTGATGGTCTTATTTATGAGTAACTTTCCCTCTCATAGAATTTATCCCTTTTATAAGCAACTATCACTTTTTGTTTGAAAATGTAAGCTTCTTTTTCCTATTTTACCCTTATTAAATATCTATTCTCTCTCATATCTTATACTCATTATCTCTCATACTTTTTATCTATTCTCACTCCTATACTCTTTTCATAAATAGGGGCATATATAGAAAAAAAATGACATTTTTGACACACTTATCATTTTTAATTACCAGTTCGTTTTACTCAATCAAGGGAAAATGTTGCTTATAAATAAGACCGGAGGGAGTATACTTTGGGATTTGCCACGGCGATGTTCATTTTCTCAGGAATGAAGTGTAACTGAAAGGCTATAATACCTTCTATCCTATGGTTGGTGGGTATATATCCTCTGTTGAAATTTGAAGGATCATATTCATGCATGGGAAAACAAGAATCTCTGAAATATTATTGATTAATCCTTGACCTATGGTGGGTATATTTTGATAAAACTGTGGTTGATGAACATATCGCCGTCCAAATCCCCAATAGCTTGCCCCTTGATGGAGCAGCGCCATTTTATGAGCTGGCCTCACAGTGTACAGTCCCATGAAGTACTATGGCTTGTGTGAGGCTAGCTAGCATCTGGGTGTGGCAAGTTAGGTGTGCTTGGTCATGTGGCAGTCAAGTTTGCTAAGGCCATGAACATGGAGGTGACTGATAAATACTTCTCTTGGGAAGAAAAAACAAGGGTTGGAAAGCCAGGGACCACGGTGCTGATGCTTTCATACTTAGTACTGACCAACAATTGCAGGTATATATATAAATGTTTATGTCATGTATAGCAAGTTTAATTTTGTCAATAAATCAGATCCTTCTTAATGATTGGGATTCCGAATAGGATGCGAAGGACACCATGGACGGAATATTATAGACATAGTTGCTGGACCTCACCCTCTCCATCCATAGGTTAATTTTGCTATCGATGTGGCCAACACACTTAAGGGTTCTGCAATTACCAGTTAACAATTGTAATAAGGTGAATGAGAGAAGAATCCAAATATTTATAGAAATATTAGTGGTCATTGGCCCTTAACACGAATAAAAGTTGTCCTTAATTACCTCTTACTTATTGCTTTTGGACGTGAACCTTCATTATTATACCTTTGATGTAAGGTCTTCATCACTTCAAGGATTTTCAATGCTGATTGGGCTGCCCTGGCAATTAAAGGTGTATACCAGTGGTTTTGTGTTTTCTTTAGTAGTAGTTTGATTTCTTGATGGGCAGCTAGAAAACAACCCATTGTTGCTTGATCATCTACAACAGAGGCTGAGTATCGTTCTCTAGCTTTAGCAATTTTCATTTGGATTTAATCCTTGCTAGCATTGGTGCTACATATTTGTTTGCTAATCTTGTCATGTTTGCTGCGAAAACTCTTAACGTCAATTTCTTATCTTCTAAAGAGATGTCTTCACTAAGTCACCCGGTGCACCTCGTCTTGAGTAATTGTGTGCAAGCCTCACAGTTCTTCCATCACTGCTCAGCTTGAAGGGGGATGTTGAAGCAAAAGCATAGTTGAAGCATTACACTATGAAGTTCCATGACATAAAAGTCCAAAAAATGGCCTAATGCTGATATGCTAATCGGTAATAATGTTAATATTATTATTGTTGATTCTTACAGTTTGACCGAATCTTGATTTTGGCATATCTAGCTTTAAAATCGTTGGTTTTGATCTTTATACCTTCATGAGAATTTATCTTAAATTTAAGTAAAGAGATCAAAATCAAAACTTATTAAAAGTATAGAGATCCATCTCTACACTCAAACCAAATTTTTATAAAATTATAGGGACAAACAATGAAATAAAGGTATTAATCCTAATTTTTTTCTTTAAGAGGAATTTAAAGGTATTGTAAAAATAAAAGCAATTTATAATGTCTGAAAGCAGTCAAGCATATGTGGAGCTGAAAACTCATGTGGTCATCTTTTTTTTTTTTTTTTTTAATGAGAGTAAGGCCACAGGCCTGCATAAAGCAGAGAGCCCACTAGAAGATAGAGTTAGGCTAGGCCATGATGGGCTGTGGCCTGGCTCTAGCTACTTGCCCATACGATATTTTTTCTTTCGGTACAATTCTCATACGAAATTAAACCGTTGATTCGTAGTTGAATTGTGCCCCAAGGAAAATCACTGTTCATCCAAGAACAAATTTTTGAATTAGATTACCCAATTTTCCTGGTGAGATTATACATGAATTTAACTTTTAAATGGACTGTGTAAATATTGTAGTTTATTGTAAATTTAATTATATATATGTTATTCTTAATACATATGGGGAATTTTAATTAAAAACTTTAGCCACCCCCTCTACCCTCACACTTTAGCTAGGATCACTAGGTTAGGTGGCTTTTCGCAAGGATCACGTAAGTAGGAAATATCTTGGCCACTTGTCGGAATAACTGATGGAGTTATTAAAATAGATATAAGTATTTATAAAAAAAAAGTATTTACATTAATTAAAATTGATGCATTTAGTTCTAAAATTTTAAAATTTGTCCAGAGAAAAAAATAAACTTGTTAAAATAGCTCATTTAGTTGTTAAAATAGGCATAAACACTTGTCAAAATAGGTATATGTATTTGCCAAAGTAAGAATATTAAGTTCTGAAATTTCAAAACTTTACCAAACAAGAAAATGAACTTATCAAAATAACTCATATAATTATCAAAATTGGTACAAGTACTTGTTAAAAAAGGCAAATGATATTCCTTTCCTTTTTTATTTAATGGGAGCAACAAAATAATTTCACTATCTCAGTTAATCACAATGCAATCTTTTTAGACTTTTTTAATAAGAGAATTTTGTTTAAGACTTTTTTATAATTTTTTATGTTGTTTTAGACCTCACAATGACTTCCTCCCGATACTTTCCACTTCCCCGTAGATTCTACATATGTGTGCGCGCGCATATATACATCAGATATCACAAAATTAACACATTTCTTTAATTTTCTTGGGCTAGCCTAATTCAGAAGGCACAGAGATGGCGATTGAAAAAAAAAAAAAAAAATCAGCCAAAATAGTGACGCAGGAAGTTATTAACTACTATTCTGATTTTATTTATAAGTCTTTTTTGATAAAAAATTTTGATCCTATTTATAAGTCCATTTTCAGGATAATAAATGCATTTTATATTTTTTTACCCCTATTAATTATAATAAACAAAATGAATTTATTCATGTTGATTTTTGGAATACATCATAAATAAGAGTAAAATTGGAAATTTAGTTTATAATAAATGAGTTAACTAACTCTTTTTTATATATAAAAATTAATTAAAAAAAACTTATAAATAAAATCAGAGCGTATATACAAGCTGGGCGTCCCTGTTGTCATCTATTACGAATTTATGAGGTGGGTGGTATAAATATTCTTCTCTTTCCTTTCAAATGAAACTTCCTTAAGTCTCATGATGACTGCACCACGAATTTACAAGGCTGTCACTTTCAGATTCTAGCTTTAAATCTAATTACGTAATTGAATATTCTTAGGTTCCTTTTCTTAATGGACTGAGTTCCTACTTATAATTTTAATTATTATCTCATTTTTTTTTATTAAATTTGTATTATTTTATTTTATTTCATTTGGGTCCTAACTCCGCCTATGTTTATAGCCGGTCTCAAGCCCGGGTAAAGGAGGAGGGTTGTGTTAGGCCCCGACAGCCAACGTAAAACTCTGTCGAATCTCTTATGAACATGGATCAACGAAGATATTGTGCTAATGCTAGGTCGTTGCCTGTAAGTAACGCGCTGTATGGCTCGAGTACAGTGATAAGTGAGTAAGGGCCGCTGCATCGTCGCCCGGGTGTAGTGTTAAATGAGCAAGGGCTACCGCTCTCTTCTGAACAGAGGCGGCTAAAGAAGCTAGTTCATGAGAGCAAGATCAGATTTGGCACTTGGAACGTTGGGACTCTGAATGCCAAATCTCTGGAGGTGGTGGGTGTAATGAATGATCGTAAGATTAATATCTTGTGCCTTCAAGAAACAAAATGGGCTGGAGAAAGGTCTCGGGAAATTAATGGTTTTAAGCTTTGGTATACTGGAAAGGTTAACGGAAGGAATGGTGTTGGTATCATCACTGATAATGAATGGAGAAAGAACGTGGTGGAAGTTAAAAGGGTTGAGGACAAAATCATTTCCTTAGAGATGATTGTTGGGAAGGATATTATAAACACTATCAGTGCGTATGCACCTCAAGTAGGGGCAGAAGCACATCTTAAGGAAAAGTTCTAGGAAGATTTGGAGGGGCTAATTCAGAGTATCCCACTAACCGAAAAGATTTTTATTGGAGGAGATCTTAATGGACATGTCGGTAAGGAGGCAGGACCTCATGCAAGGGCTCATGGGGGTTTTGGATTTGGGGTGCTCAATAGTGAAGGTCAATCTATTATTGATTTCTCCCTCGCATATAAACTCAAGATTGTCAACACTTGCTTTAAGAAGAGAGAGGAGCATTTAATAACATATAAGAGTGGAGCTGCCAAGACACAGATTAACTTCTTTTTGGTAAGGAACTCGGATAGAAGACTTTGTACTAACTGCAAAGTGATTCCTGGGGATGGTGTGACAACACAACATAGGGTTTTGGTCCTTGATGTGATTATTAAGTGTGTAAAACAAAAGCACCGGCAAGTTTTAAATCCAAGGGTCAGGTGGTGGCAGTTAAAGGGGGAGAAGAGAGAGGTTTTTAAGAGAACTCTTTTGGAGGAGGGGGTGTGGGAGTTACAAGGAAGTGCTAACATCATGTAGGAGAATATGTCTAAAAAGGTCCAGAAGGTTGCTAAAGTAATTTTGGGAGAATCAAAAGGTTTTGATCGGCAAGATAAGGAGACTTGGTGGTGGGATGAGACTGTTCAAGAGAAAACCAAGCATAAGAAAGATTGTTTTAGAGCAATACACTTGTGTAATAATGATGTCAATTGGGAAAGGTATCGTTTGGCTAAAAAGGAGACTAAGAAGGCAGTGAGTGAAGCTCGTAATAAAGCATATGAGGAGTTTTATAAGGAGTTAGGAACAAAGGCGGGAGAGCGTAAGATTTACAAGATTGCAAAGAACAAGAAGAGAAAATCAAGAGACTTGGACCAAGTGAGGTGTATAAAGGATGACGAAGGCAAAGTATTGGTTACTGATGGAGATATTAAGAATAGGTGGGAAGTCTATTTTTATAAGTTGTTCAATGAGGGAGGGGGAGGGCCTTGTGATTGCGAAGATTTGACAACTCGAGAAGGTGATCTCAATTTGTCTTTTTACCGCAGGATTCGAGTTGGCGAGGTTAGAGAAGCTCTTAAGAAAATGGAGAATGGTAAAGCTGTTGGGCCTGATGGGATTCCTATTGAAGTTTGGAAATGTTTGGGTGAAGAAGGTGTTTTGTGGCTCACAAAATTATTTAATGAGATTTTACGATTCAAGAAAATGCCGGATGAGTGGAGGAAAAGTACTTTGATTCCTATTTATAAGAATAAAGGAGATATTCAAAATTGTGCAAACTATAGAGGAATTAAGCTTATGAGTCATATAATGAAATTATGGGAAAAGGTGATTGAACGTAGGTTGAGGTTGGAGACTGAAATTGCTGAAAACCAATTTGGATTTATGCCAGGAAGGTCTACAACAGAGGCGATTTATTTATTAAGGGGGTTTATGGAAAAGTATAGAAGCAAAGGAAGAGATTTGCATATGGTTTTCATTGATTTGGAAAAAGCATATGATCGTGTGCCAAGAGATATACTATGGAAAGCCTTGGAAAAGAAGAGGGTGCGGTTTGCATATATCAAAGCCATACAGGACATGTATGAGGGGGTTACAACCAATGTTAGAACGCCTGGAGGTGTAATAAAGGACTTTCCTATAAGGATTGGCCTACATCAGGGATCAGCTTTGAGCCCTTATTTGTTTAACCTAGTGGTAGATGTTCTAACTGAGCATATAAGAGAGGAAATCCCTAAATGCATGCTTTTTGAGGATGATATAGTTCTGTTGGCTGAGTCCAGGGAGGAAATTAATTCTAAACTTGAGATATGGAGACGGACTTTGGAAGTGAAGGGTTTTCGTTTGAGTAGGAGCAAAACTGAATATATGCATTGTAAGTATGATAAGAGACAAGGTCGAAATGAAGTAGAAGTTATATTGGAGGGGCAAGTTATTCCGCAATTGAAATTGATGGAGATGTCGATCACAGAATCCAAGCTGGATGGTATAAATGGAGAAAAGCTACTGGGGTTATTTGTGACCGGAAAGTACCTAATAAAGTAAAAGGGAAGTTCTACCGCACTGCTATAAGACCAGCAATGCTATATGGTAGTGAGTGTTGGGCTTTAAAGGGATTACATGAGCATAAAATGGGGGTGGCCGAGATGAGGATGTTGAGATGGATGTGTGGTCATACAAGAAAGGATAAGATTCGTAACAATCATATACGTGAACGAGTTGGAGTGGCCTCTTTTGAAGGAAAAATGGTAGAAAATCGTTTGAGGTGGTTTGGTCATGTTCAACGAAGGCCGTTGAATGCACCGGTGAGGAGGGTTGATCAAGCCGTATGGAGTCCTGTAAAACGAGGTCGCGGAAGGCCGAAACAAACGCTAAATGAGGTCATTGAGAGAGACCTTTTGATTAATAATATACCTAAGGATATGGTTTTCGACAGAGCATAATGGCGTCGTGCGATCCATGTAGCCGACCCCACCTAGTGGGATAAAGGCTTTATTGTTGTTGTTGTTGTATTTCATTTGGGTCCCGATAATTTTCTCAATCGATCGATGATGTGATTATCACCTAACAATAAGAAAATTAATCAACATAGACTGCGCTACCCTTTCCGCTCTGCCTCCCTCGCCGTACGCTATAAATATCCTCAACTTCTTTCATGTGCCTTTTGTAAAATCATCCTTTTCTGTATGAGATGGTTATTGTTCTCTTTCTTATTTTCTTTTTATAATTTTATACCTACGGTAAATAGTTTAAATTTAATTTTTTATAAAATTAATTTTATAAATATAAATAAATAAATTTAAATTCTTAAAATCTGATATATATATATATATATATATATATATATATATATATATATATATATATCTATATCATTCATATCTCCAATCCATAAAAAATGAATAAGTTTTAATTTATAAAATATTATAATAATAATTTTATAAAACATTAAATCTAAATTATCCTTTTCATTTTTTAAACATGAAGATGAGATTATGAGAAGATAATAAGAAAGAGGAAGACCACCACGTATAATTTTCCTTCAAATCACTGGAACTCTACATCTAGTTTATATATCCACAATCCTTGACATTAATTATTGTCTTTTTCATTTATATACAGGGCAAACAGTGATAATGATTTCACCTTAAAAATTCTGTATAGTGGGATTTGCCATGGTGATGTTCATTATCTCAGGAATGAAGTGGGCCGCAGCATGGTTCCCGGTAATATTCTCTTCCTCCTTCAAATAAACCATTCATCAAAATCAACTATATATGACCGTAAGTTCATAACTTCATGCTCAATATATGGTCTTTTCTTCTTGCTGCTCAATGGTGCGGCTCCGCCATTGTGTGTCGGAATCACAGTATATAGCCCCATGTAGTTCCATGGGCTGTGCTGGCCAGGTCAGGATCTGGGTGTGGTAGGGTTAGGTGGACTGGGCCACGTGGCAGTCAAGTTTGCTAAGGCCATGAACATGAAGGTGACAGTGATAAGTACTTCTCCTGGAAAGAAGAAGGAAGCCTTGGGGCTGACGCTTTCTTGCTCAGTAACAACCCAAAACGGCTACAGGTAATTAATCATCTTTCAATTCGTAACTTTATATAGCCATGAATTGGCTGGTTGTTGAGAACACACACACACACACACGCACACAGGAGGCGAAGGATAAGTTGGATGGATTATTGATACAGTTGCAGGACCTCCCTCTGTTTACCCATGAGTTGAGTTGTTGAAGACAACAGGAAAATTGATTATAGTTGTTGCATCAAACACTCCTCCCGAGTTACGTATACCCACTATTCCTCTGATGAGTTTAATTTAAAGTCCAAATTTTAAATCAAAAATTAAGGATTCTCTTATCCTTATTTCCATAGTTCAAAAACAAAATAGGGTTAAAGTGCAAAAATGCACATGTGATTTTTCTAAAAGTGCGCCTAGCAGCAAATGCTTTTTTTAGGTATAAAAGTAACTATTTATAAAATAGGTGTAAAAGTCACATTAACTGTTACAGGGGAAATGTTTACCGTTAAAAATAAGGTTATTGACTAACTGTGTTGACATGAATGGTGACTAGGCAGGTGAAGTTGCTGACTGGAGATAATCGACTATTGACTCTCTCTGTTTTTTGATTCTGTTCCATAAAAATTAGGAAGAAGAGGAATTAGAGGAAGAAGAAGAAGACGAAATGAAAGTAGAAGAGAGCAACAACCTGGTTCCACCTCGAGACCTCAAGGATACCTTCTCCAAGTTCACTGGCGAAGGCGGAGAGTCCCGTATGTCTGTCAACCAGTTCCGGCGCTTCCTGCTGGATCACCAAGGCCACGGCGACATTACCCTGTCAGAATCGAAGCAAATCGTCTACCAGATCCTCAAAGCACGAAACAGGAGCCATGATGAAGCTCTTCGTAACGACAGCGGAGATAACTGTACTAAACAACAACATGAACTCACCCTCGATAACGTCTTCCATTTTCTTCTTCTCGATGATTTCAACGATCCTCTGAAATCTGAGGTCATCTTTCTTTCTCTTTACCCCTCTCTCTCTGTGTTTTTGGCTTCCTGGAAAAAATTGAGGAAGATTCATCTTCTCTAGAAAATGTCATTTTCTATTTTTTTTTCAGGTTCATCGTGAAATGGAAGCTCTATTGTCACACTATTTCATATACACATGCCATAATTCGTATCTTACTGGGAATTAATTGAGCAATGATTGTAGTGAAGAACCCATCATTAAGGCTCTGCAATGAGGCGTGAGGGTCATTGAACTAGATTTATGGCCTACTTTTCATAAATATGATATTAAAGTTGTTCATGGATGGTAATATATATACTGAGTTCTTTAACCAACGGAAAAATGTTGTTGGTAATATATATTTAGTTCTTTAGCCATTTTTCGTCGCCCTTATCGTGCGCGAAGATTTCAACAAGAATTGTGCCCTCCATTTGAGTAGCACCAGTAATCATGTTCTTGACATAATCGGTGTGGCCAGGACTGTCAATGTGGGCATAATGGCGATTCTCAGTCTCATACTCGATAGTGGCAATATTAATGGTGATTCCATGAGCTCGTTCTCCAAGGGCAGCATCAATTTCATCTTATTTCTTTGGGGCACTATTTCCTAAAGCCGCTAGGGCCATGGTGAGAGTGGTCTTACCATGGTCGACATGGCCAATGGTGTCGATATTAACATGGGAATCTTCCTCTCGAACTTGCCACGAGCAGCTGTGATAGTGAAGGAGCGATGGGGTTAATGAAGAAAGAGGAGAGATGGGTTGTGGCAGATGTGAGTTTGTGGGGGTTTGGAGAAAGAGAGGAGGGGAAGAAAAAGAGGAAGGAGAGGGAGAAGAATGAAGGAATATGAACTTGGAGGAAGAAGCAGTTGCAGAAGAAATTGTTATTGGAGAATCAGAGAGAGAGAGAAGAGAATGTTTAGAGGAGAAGATGCAAAGAAGACGGAAGAGGATGATGATTGATGATTTCATATCAACGGTCAAGTAAATGTGAATCTCACTTCACCTTTATCCAGTCAAGGTATACATAATCTTATTTAGTCAAAAAAATCCAACTTCATGGTCAACGTCCTCTCTTTAACTGAATATGTGACTTTTGCCCCACTTTTGTAATCATATAATTACTTTTGCCCTAAAAAAATATTTGGTGTTAGACACACTTTTGGGGAAAAAAACTCATGTATATTTTTGCACCTTAACCCAACAAAATATTTGACTCTGGCCAAAAAAATAAATAAAATATTTGACCAAGAAGTCAAATAGTAATTTGGGGTGAACATGAACCAGGTTAAATAGATGACCCAAGGTGGAACCCTGTTTTTTGGGTTATAAGGAAAGGAAATTAACTTCAAAATATAAATATTTTGATTTCCTTTCAATAAAGACTGCGTTACTCCATTCGCTCTTATTCCTCACCATACGCAATAAAATATTTTTTTAGACATTGGCAATCCCTCTAGTTTGACTCAAATAGTATTCTTATCGCGATAATTCCAAATGAATATTTTTTTGTCAAACCAAAATGAATAATAAAACCTTAAATTGTGCCCATAAATAATTATTTTGTCTTGAGTTGGTTGGGGCCTTGCCGGGCTTATCAATATATAATAGAAATCTCTTCCCTCAAGCCATTCAGATCCTCGGCTTATTACTGGCTACAGACTCATTTTACTATTCACAAGCCGTCCTATATTTTTCCTTAATAAAAAATTCCTCGTCGGGCTGCGGATAAGCCATCTGCTCAACACATTATATTGATTCATCAGTACCAGTGTGGATAAGTGATTCAAAATTCATTCTTCGGGTGGGTGTTAAAGCACTGGGACACGTGTGTATGTAATAAGCCTCATCAGAATAATAAAATAATGTCCACTCTCAACAAAAGTAAACCATCGAGTCACGAGTTTTGGTTTGTAGCTGACCATCCATGAAAAATGCTGACTAAATAGTGACACCTCTAACTCAATCTTCTGCAATAAATCACAGGTATATAGTGCTCTTACTTTTGACTCAATGTATCATAATTGTTCGCCCTCTCCCTTCATATCTTCGCCTTGTCTCTTCCTACAGTGAGTTCACCTTAGATTACAGGGGTCGTGGGCAGATCTGGAGACCAATCCGGCAGAGAAGCAGAGATGACGATGGCTCGAAGCATCGTGGGGAGTTCAACACAGATTTGTTTCTCTTCTTATAGGTAATCTTTAACCCTCTATCAAACTATATGAGGATAAATAGACGGATTTGTGACTGCCAGAAATTTTTTCGACCACTATGCTTTATTTTTTCAGGCATGTATGGATCTTGCATTAAGTCCCTCAAATTTTGTTCCTTTTTCCTTTATTCTGCAATAGTATTGTTCCTTCATTTTTATTTTCCTTCAACTAAGTATGTTCATCGGCTTTTTATTTTCAAGAAGCAAAAAATGCAACGTGAAGTTATATTTCCCTCATCATTTTTCAAGCGTAGGTTTCATACATCATCAGAATCTTTGAGAGAGAGATCTAGCACCTTTCGTCATGATCATTCAACTTCTTTTGGAATGCATTTTTATTTTCCTTCCATTAATTATCATCAGCATGGGAGCCCCAGATTTGAGGAAGACAATCAACATTCATTCTACAAGAAAAGGTACAATCTTTTGAAAAAATTAATAACTGTGTTCATATCAGTTCTGTGTCCAGTTTTCTTTATCAGTTAAGTTTTTTTATGTGGTATGCAGAAACATCATCCCCAAATGGACACAACAAGCGGAGGTTTGATACATCATCAGAATCTTTGAGAGAGAGAGAGCTAGCACCTTTCGTCATGATCATTCAACTTCTGTAGGTGATACCCATATGCCCCAAAAATATTCTAAAGTTTTAAAACACTCGAAAATTTACTCAAAATTGCAGAACTTGAATTTAAAGCATCAATGTTAGGTCTATGTATGTCATAAGGTTACCATGTAACCTTTTGCATTTGGTTCAAATGAGAGTTGCGTGTTGTTGGTTGTGCTTAACTGAATTGCTGATGTTGCAATAGCTATACCAATTGCCTATAAGATTCTTTAGCTTCTTTTTTTTTCAAAAAATGTGCTTCGAACTTTCCCTTTTTTTCCTTGTATCACTTCATTTTGATTTAATCAGTTTCCTCAACAGAAAAAACATACATTTTTTGCAAGCCAAACCTACAACTTTATCATGCATATGGAAACTAAGCATTTTATTAGTTCTCCAATGCATTGTAATATTCCTTTTTCATTTTGTCACATATCTCTATTTTTTTTAAAGAAAGAATACATTTATTTATTCAGCTTTTTTTTTAATTTCGTAGTGAGCAGATGATTTTCAGCAAATGTCACAATGAGATAGCCAGATCCAGTCCTTGACACAACAAGTTGCCCGACGCTCTTTAAGAAAAAGCAGAACGCTTCATTTGTGATCTCTCTTCTAAGCAGAGTATTTTTAGTTCAATTAAGCGAGCAGAATTGTTGAAGTTGATGGAGCATAAATATATCTCAAGTCTTGCACAACCACGACATCCAGTTGGCACCTTGGCTTCTCAATCTGTTTTATGTTGGATGTCTTGCATTTATTGATGTTGGATATCTTGCATTTATTGATGTTGGGTGTCTTGCATTTATTGATGTATAATCTTTTGGAGCTCATTTAATCATTATTCATTGGGGTTTTGCCATCCCTGTTGTAATTGTTCTAATGCTACTGTAGGCATCCTTTGTTGGCTTCCTGGACCATATCCTTACGCCCATGTTGATTGCATAGTTCTCTAAGATACGTCACCATTATCATCTTAATAGAAATTGGCATTGACTATAATTTTTTTCCCTATTTTGACCATCATTATAGCCATTCCTATTACCCCCTTAATAACAAAACTTCATAATGACTAACTTTTCAAGCTTGGATATATGTTTAGGCATACCTAGCTTTTTTCATGGAATTGGAACCTGATTAGATGCTTTTGGCATATACCGTCAAATTCATTTGTATGTTAATATGATTTCATTATGTGTGGTTGTATGGTGTCTAGTTTTTGAGTTGTCACACTTCTATCATTATCTAGGTTGGTAGTAGGGGTCATATTTGCTTTTTTTGATTGCACAGTTCTCTAAGATACGTCACATTATCATCTTAATAGAAATTGGCATTGACTGTAATTTTTCCCCTATTTTGACCAACATTGTAGCCATTCCTATTACCCCCTTAACAACAAAAATTTCATAATGACTAACTTTTCAAGCTTGGATATATGTTTAGGCATACCTAGCTTTTTTCATGGAATTGGAACCTGATTAGATGCTTTTGGCATATACCATCCAAATTCATTTGTATGTTAACATGATTTCATTATGTGTGGTTGTATGGTGTCCAGTTTTTGAGTTGTCACACTTCTATCATTATCTAGGTTGGTAGTAGGGGTCATATTTGCTTTTTTTGATTGCACAGTTCTCTAAGATACGTCACCATTAGCATCTTAATAGAAATTGGCATTGACTGTAATTTTTCCCCTATTTTGACCAACATTGTAGCCATTCCTATTACCCCTTTAAAAACAAAACTTCATAATGACTAACTTTTCAAGCTTGGATATATGTTTAGGCATACCTAGCTTTTTTCATGGAATTGGAACCTGATTAGATGCTTTTGGCATATACCGTCAAATTCATTTGTATGTTAATATGATTTCATTATGTGTGGTTGTATGGTGTCCAGTTTTTGAGTTGTCACACTTCTATCATTATCTAGGTTGGTAGTAGGGGTCATATTTGCTTTTTTTGATTGCACAGTTCTCTAAGATACGTCACCATTAGCATCTTAATAGAAATTGGCATTGACTGTAATTTTTCCCCCTATTTTGACCATCATTATAGCCATTCCTATTACCCCTTTAACAACAAAACTTCATAATGACTAACTTTTCAAGCTTGGATATATGTTTAGGCATACCTAGCTTTTTTCATGGAATTGGAACCTGATTAGATGCTTTTGGCATATACCGTCCAAATTCATTTGTATGTTAATATGATTTCATTATGTGTGGTTGTATGGTGTCCAGTTTTTGAGTTGTCACACTTCTATCATTATCTAGGTTGGTAGTAGGGGTCATATTTGCTTTTTTTGATTGCACAGTTCTCTAAGATACGTCACCATTAGCATCTTAATAGAAATTGGCATTGACTGTAATTTTTCCCTTATTTTGACCATCATTATAGCCATTCCTATTACCCATTTAAAAACAAAACTTCATAATGACTAACTTTTCAAGCTTGGATATATGTTTAGGCATACCTAGCTTTTTTCATGGAATTGGAACCTGATTAGATGCTTTTGGCATATACCGTCCAAATTCATTTGTATGTTAATATGATTTCATTATGTGTGGTTGTATGGTGTCCAGGTTTTGAGTTGTCACACTTCTATCATTATCTAGGTTGGTAGTAGGGGTCATATTTGCTTTTTTTGATTGCACAGTTCTCTAAGATACGTCACCATTAGCATCTTAATAGAAATTGGCATTGACTGTAATTTTTTCCCCTATTTTGACCATCATTATAGCCATTCCTATTACCCCCTTATCAACAAAACTTCATAATGACTAACTTTTCAAGCTTGGATATATGTTTAGGCATACCTAGCTTTTTTCATGGAATTGGAACCTGATTAGATGCTTTTGGCATATACCGTCCAAATTCATTTGTATGTTAATATGATTTCATTATGTGTGGTTGTATAGTGTCCAGTTTTTGAGTTGTCACACTTCTATCATTATCTAGGTTGGTAGTAGGGGTCATATTTGCTTTTTTTGATTGCACAGTTCTCTAAGATACGTCACCATTAGCATCTTAATAGAAATTGGCATTGACTGTAATTTTTTCCCCTATTTTGACCATTCCTATTACCCCCTTAACAACAAAACTTCATAATGACTAACTTTTCAAGCCATAAAGGTTGCTGTAATATTGCAGAATGTATGTTTGCCTAACTGATCCAGGATGAAAGCAGGGCTTGCTTTTGCCACATTTCTCTTTTCTGATAACCTGTATATACTCTTATATATAATCGTGTACGTACCTTTTTTTTTTAAACTCACCTTTTTGCTTATCACTAATCTGTCTTTCAATTAATGAAAAGTCATATCTAACCTGCAAACTAGGCACTATCTACTGGGTTTGACTTCCATTCTTCCAACACCCTTTTCATATCATGCGTCTATCTTTACCTCCTCTTGCATGTCTTCTATTTTGCCTTACATATGTACATTCATCTATCCAATATTATCCAACATGTGCCCAAATTGTGGTGTCTGCTCACACCTGTAAAAACATTAGGTCACTCATATATTGCTGAATACCCGCTTTGTGTTTTGATCTCTGTTGTCCAGTACTGCTATATGTGGTTCACCATCCTCATAGCAAATTTTTTTTGTTTGTTAAGTCCCCATCACCATCTTCTTATAATGCTCAACCATGACATCTATTGCTTGTCATCACTTCTGGAACGTGATCTCAATTTATGTCCTCTTTTGGTCTTTTTACTTGTAATGGAAATTGACTCCGTTGTAATACATACAGGCTTTTATGTACCTACAACGCCTTGACCAGAACTGCAACCCTTTCATTTTTAATCTCTACCTTATTAATTTATCATAGCTGAAAAGGATTTATCAGAATCTTGTGCTCTTTTTGAAGAACCAAAATATTTTTGCCCCAGTTTTCTGCATGCACTTGCTTTGGCTCCTTTCCACGTCATCAATCCACAACTCCCTCTTCATTGTATGTGCCTTGCTATTGCTGTTTGTGACTTCATGTGTGGTAAGGTGATGATGAACATCCGACATCATCAATGCACTTCTATTTGAAATTTACGTTATGCGTCCATGACCTCCAGTAAATGTTAGAGTCATTTCCCCTTCTTTCCTGTTTTCAACCTCCCCTATATATATTCATTCAAGTTCAACTCCTTACTTCACCTCCCATTCTCTAGCTCATTTCAATTGTCGCACCAACAGTATGCTCCTATGTTACATTCTTTTCTTCTTCCTTACATAATATTTTACCGTAGTTATTTACTTATTCATTCAATCATTTATTTTAACTGTTCAACTTTCTTTTGCAGTCATTACTATGGGGAGACATTCTGCAATTAAGGAATTACATGATGGTACTGATCGTTGGAGCATAGTTGTCAGAATTTTCAGAAAATGGAACGTTTACCATAAGACTCATCCTCATGATGTGTTTTGCATTTCCATGGTTTTAATTGATGAAGAGGTCTATACATGCTTATCTGTTTCTACCATTTTTACTTTATGAAGCTTCATTCTCTGTCCTAATTCTTGAACTTACTAACTATTTCTGTCATTGTTACATTTTAGGGATCAAGCATACAATCAAGTGTGATGAACAAAGCACTTCATTCTAAATTCAGAAACTCCATCAAGGAAGGACAAACCTATTTGTTTGCTAATTTTGTAGTTACTCCAAATATTAGTCAATATAGAGCTACTAAGAATGCTTTTAAGTTAACTTTCACTCCACAAACATATGTTATGGAACAAGCTGCTTCCATACCTGCTTACTCATATTCGTTCATGCCAATTACTGAAATTATGAAAGTTGATCAAGATCATCAAGTTAATCATCTCATAGGTATCTGTTTCACCGATTCCCTTATGGTTGTGTTTTTTCCCCTCTAATGGTGTTTGGATCTTTAACATTCTCATTGGATTGTTCAAGACAATGTAGATGTACTTGCCTTCGTTAGAAGCATGGGAACATTGGAAGAATTTTGTAGAGATGATGAAACAAAGATGAAACTTTGCATACTGTTATCAGACGATGAGTAATGCCAATCACATTATAAGTATTAAGTTCTATTCACCCCTGCACATTTTCTATACTGGACCTTAACATGGTGAATACTTTTTTTCAGCGAACATGATATGGATTATGTACTCTTTGATGATGTTGCATCAGATGCATTCATGGCTCAGCTGCAAAACAATGAAACACCTGTTGTTGTGTTACTTAATCTTGCTAGAGTTGGATTTTCAGAAGATGGTAATGGCTACAACCATGATTCATTGTTCCTTTTTTACCTTTAGTTTATATCATATCAAATCCCCTTCATTATCATTATCTTTACAAAAAATCATTCTTTTGTTCATTAACAGGAATTCCAACAGTCTATAGCTCCTTCAATGCTACCAGAGCTGCATTTAATCCACCAATAAAAGAGGTCAAACAATTCATAGAAAGGTGCTATGTGTTCAAGTTCACGTATCAATGATATTACTTTACATTGTTATTCGTTTTTTATTAACAAATACTTTCTAATATAATATGTATCACCAGTGTAAAGGATGGCTTTTCTCCTGTTATGAATTCCCTGAGTCAACCCATGCTGTCACAGCCAACCCAAATGTCCAATGGTGATTCCTTACAGAACCAGACGAAGATCACTATATCTCAAATTCCAGAACAAGAGATTGTAAGTAGAAAAATTATTTACTCCATATTACTCAGTATATTTTTTATCATGAAATTCTCTCTTTATCTGAGCCTCTCAGATAGTCAATTTACTGCCTTTTCATGCTATTACTGAACCTTACATTTTTAAATGCTACTATTCCTATGTCAATGATATCCAGGGAGCAACTTTTGTAATCAATTATGAGATGTTCAAGTTGGAAACACGATTTGGCTGGACTTATGAGATATTTAATGTCCACCCTGTGCTTTATTTTTAGTTACGTTATTTATCTTTTACTTATTATAACAACAATGACCATATAGTTGACGTTTTTTTAAATATTAAGGCATCCCACAAGAAACACATTATAGAGACATTGAGTTTCAAATTGATGTTAATCATAGTGATGATGATAGCAATGCTAATGTTGATCCAGGTGACGATGAAGGTACCGACTTATTTATATTAAACGCATAGAGTTACCGGTTTAGATAGATATTATTAACATTAAAATATGATATTAACATTAATGTTGGAATTGCAATGAATTTTTTTCATTTTTTTTAAGGTTCCCACCAGCCTACTTCAACAACACTCAATTCAACAAGGGATAATTCACAAGAGTTTGAAGGTAATAGACATACAATTGTTATGAGTAATATAAGTTTTTTGGAACATCAGTTTAATTCAACATCTTATTACTCTTAAACTCAATTTGACAGGATATCTTGATGAAGGAGATCCAATGTATGAATGTAAGTTTTGTGGAGCTCTATTATGGTATAATGAAAGGATTCGGAAAGACAAAAATCAAAGAGAAGTTAATTTATTTTCTCTCTGCTGTTTGAAAGGAAAAGTGGTATTGCCATCTATGCAAAGTCCTCCCGCCTTATTTGAAAAGTTGTTCTTCGATAAGAAATCAGCTGACTCAAACAACTTCCATGACAATATCAGACAATATAACAACATGTTTTCCTTCACTTCCATGGGAGGGAAAATTGATCATTCGAAGAATAATGGAGGTGGACCTTACTCATTTGTCATGTCTGGCATGAATTATCACAATATTGGTAGTTTATTACCACCTGAAGGCTCTAGACCGGTATACTCACAATTATACATTTTTGACACAGAAAATGAAGTTTCTAATAGAATTGCTGCTGTTAGGTATATTCAGTTGACCTTTATCTCGGCCATCTATTTATTATCCTCTCTCAATCATACATCCATTATATGATAATTGCATACTGACTTGCAACTTCTCAATTATTGCAGTAAATTTCAGACTCAGTCCTCTATAGATTCAATCATTGTTGAACAAATCAAACAACAATTGAATAAAGTTAATCCCTTCGTTCACCAATACCGACTAGCGTCATCAATGCTATGTAGTCCCAATCCTCTCCCATTAAAGTTGTGTTTACTAGGCAAAAGACAAACTGATGGACGTACTTATAACATGCCCACTGCTTCTGAGGTTGCGGCATTAGTTGTTGGTGATATAGATGTGGCTTTTAATGTTCGAGACATCATTGTGCATAAGCATTCGGGCAAACCACAGAGGATCAATGAATTGCATGCATCATACCTTCCACTTCAATATCCTATTCTATTTCCTTTTGGTCAAGATGGTTACATGGATGATATTGAACACAGAGAGGAAACACTACTGTCTACAAAGACAAAGAAAAGGCTTAGTTTGCGAGAGTTCTTTGGTTATAGGTTAATGACTAGAGCTCATGAGAGGTCAACTCTTTTTCATGCTTCTAGACTACTCCAATAGTTCATAGTGGACGGTTATACAATGATTGAATCACAAAGATTGTTCTGGGTTAGAACACACCAGAAGGAATTAAGGGCCGATTTGTATCAGGGATTATCAGATGTAGTTATTAGAGGAGAGAGGAACGCTGCATCTACTGGTAAGAGGATTGTACTCCCTTCATCATTCACAGGAAGAGCAAGATACATGATACAAAATTATCAAGATACTATGGCAATATGCAAATCAGAAGGATATCCTGATATGTTCCTAACTTTCACATGTAATCCTGCTTGGCTTGAAATCCAGAGATTCTGTGAAAAACATTTGTTGAAGCCATGTGATCGTCCAGACATTTTATCTAGGATGTTCAAGCTCAAGCTAGATAGACTGATAAAGGTTTTGAAGGAAAAAAAAATTTTGGAACTATCCGAGCAGGTTAGAATGTGTATTACATACCACAACATATTTGACTATAAATAAATGCACAATATATTTATATATATATATATATCCATGGCTATACACTTACTATCTCCTGGTTGATTGTTACTAATTAGGCTCTACACTTTTTTTTTACAGAAATATATACCATTGAGTTTCAAAAGAGGGGTCTACCGCATGCTCATATACTACTCTTCCTTGATACAAAACACAAGATAAAAGATCCTGAATCCATTGACAAGGCAATTTGTGCGAAAATACCAGACAAGACGACGGACACTGTTATGTACAATTTGGTTAAGAAGTACATGATGCATGGACCATGTGGAACAAGTTACCCGAAGTCTCCCTGTATGAAAGATAAGAAGTGTACCAAATATTTTCCAAAGCAGTTCAATAATGCTACATCAGTTGATGATGACGGGTATCCCACATATAGACGGAGGGATGATGGAAGAACAATTGAGGTGAAGGGAATACCTTTAAACAACAGGTATGTTGTTCCCTATAATCCTAAACTATTGAAGATGTTTCATGCACATATTAATGTTGAGAAATGCAATCACTCTACTGCTATCAAGTACCTATTCAAATATAGTAGTAAAGGTAATGATAGAGTTGTGGCTTCAATCTTTAATGAGAATAGTAATCATGAAGGACAGTTATTGGTTGATGAAATACAACAGTATTATGATTGTAGATATGTATCTGCTTGTGAAGCTGCATGGCGCATATTTGTTTTTCCTATTCATCACAGGAGTCCATCTGTAATATCCTGATTTTTATTTTTAGAATATAATTATAATTTAGAGATAATTATGAAATTAATAATAATTTTTAGGTAAAAAGAAAAGAGGAATTTAGTTAAAATATATATATTTTTTAAAAATAATATATATATATATATTTAAATAAATTAATAATTATCAATAAATAAATATTATAAAAATAGAATAAAATAATATATATATATATATATATAAAGTGTGGGCGCCCGTTGGCGCCCACGACAATGAAAAAAAGGGGAGGCACAAAAAGTGCCTCCCACCATTTAATAATGATTGTGGGCAGACGCCCACAATCATTAAATGAAAACTGGGGAAGGCACATAGTGTCTTCCGCAGTTTTCAAAGAGGAGGGGGATTATAAATACCCCTTCTCCCCCGTCCTCACTTCACACATCTCAAGTGTGAAGAAAAGTGTAGAGTGAAGTATTAGTAGAAGTATTTTCATATCTTTGGAGATCGATAAGGTACTCAATATTACTTCTCATCTCAGAATTATTTTTATGGAAATGTTCTAAATAATTTTCTCTTTCTTATGGTAATAATTTTATGATGATTAAAGAAAATTTTAAGATTATGATTTTGGATAAATTTGAGTTTTGTTAATATGAGGTTATAGGAATGTAGAGGATAATTAATAGTTAATTTTAATCAAGTTACTTTTGTTACTTAGTTAGCATATAATTTTATAATGAAATCTTTATATAACTAATATATGAATAATTCTATATTAGGCTTCTTAACCGATTAAATTTAGGTTAAATAATTTATTTGGATTATTAGAGGTATTCTTGAGGTTTTAATCGGTTTAGATATTTTTTTAGGATGATGATTTATAATTTAGCCATTTTATAAATTGATTATTGTAGATTGATTTTTGGCGTATATTTGAGCTCTTGGATTAGGAGCTTGTGATTATAATTTTGCTTTGGCGAAAGGTAACCACTTTCCACTTACTATTTGTGTTGATATGCTGCTTGTGAGTATTTTGATATTTACTCCAATGAGTAAAGGTTTATTATGATTGAGAAAGTTTTCATTATATTGTGAAGTATTTTGATATAAACTAGCTTTATGGAATTTTATGATTTGAAATGAGAAAAATATGTATATATTTGGGAAAATCCCATTGAAATAATTATTGATAAATTATTGTGATAATGGGTTTGGGATAAGATTGAGTATATTATTTTACCACGTGGTATAGCCTCCATTGGTGCACGATGGTTGGTTGTTTATTGTCCCACCAGTTTCAATGAGGGGCTGTGACACCCCACCAGTTTCAATGAGGGGAAAGACCCATGGTCCGGGGCAAGTGCTCTGAGGGTTTGGCCGATCCTCATCACGTGACCGGTGAGCTTTTTGAGTGGCCAGTCACATGGTTAGTAACTTAGCCCATGGGTCTAGTCGCGTGGAAATAAGGCGGTTCGGTTGGATTGATGGAAGGCAATGGGAATTGTAATAAGAAATTTATGTAACCGTGATATTGAATTTTTATAAATTGCTATATAAATTGTTCCACTTAGCACCTCATGAACACATGTTAGCATGTGTAATGAGTCGGATAGCTGGTTACTGAGGCTTTTGTCTCACCCTGTTAATTTAACATTTTTTCAGGTGATAATTCTCTTGCTGGAATGTCGGGAGGAGATCCTGAGGCATAGATATATTTCTATATATATATATATATCTGTATAGCCTCTTGTAGTTTATTATGTGTTGAATGAATGTATGTTGCCACTTATGAGGGACCATATTTTGTAAACTCTAAATTCGTCTACGTACTTTGTTTATCATATAAAGTTGGGTGACCTTGGTTTTGAAATGGAAATGTTTGATATGATAACTGTAGGGACTTAAATCTTTTATTATCATGGTAGAGTTTTTAAATAGTTACTTGAACTCTTTTCTACCATGGTAATGACTTAAATCTTTTATTACCATGGTAGAGTTTTCAAATAGTTACTTGAACTCTTTTCTACCATGGTAATCTTTCTATTCTCTAAAAAAAAAAAGAAATGAGTAATTCTTAAAGATAAGCTAATATTATAATATTATTAAAGAGAGGATCTCACAACTTGGTATCAGAGCTTTAGTGGCAATATATTCTTTCACACATAACCTCCCTCTGTTTTTGTATTGCTATAGGTTGTATCCTAATTATTATAGGGTTTCATCCTTAGGTGGGGAGAAAATGGTTAATACAAGAAAGACTGTCTCCAACATTGACCCACTTCCAAAAAAATGTTGAACCACAGTTGGCTCAGGAAAATGAGACTCTTTTAGATAAATTATTGACAGCTATGGATGCACGATTTCAACAGTTTGAGGGAGATCTTCAAAAGAAGATAAGAGAAGAAGGGAGCATTCCAAAGCCAAAAGATCATAAGGCTCCTAAGCCCAGTATAGAAGCATCACAGAAAAACGAGCCAGTCGGCTCAACTAATTATGAAGGTCCTGGGAAGAATGTTGGGGGTAAGGGATTATCACAACCCAATCCTAAAGAATTAGCTATTAATAAGGTATAGAAAGATATTCATCATCATGATCCT
This sequence comes from Inga laurina, assembly GCA_963855925.1. Lineage (NCBI taxonomy): Eukaryota > Viridiplantae > Streptophyta > Magnoliopsida > Fabales > Fabaceae > Inga > Inga laurina. The sequence continues at coordinate 52,833,865 of OY979710.1, forward strand.
GAAAATTTTCATGGAGATTTAGATCCACTGAAGGCTGAAGCTTGGATCGAGAGTTTGGAGACTATCTTTAGAGCTGTTGTTTGTAATGAATATCAAAAGGCCAGAGTGGCCATTATTCTGTTAAGGGATCATGCTCAAAGATGGTGGCAAAGCACGGGTGGTTTAGATGACTCAAGAACAACTTGGACGGAGTTCAGAACTAAGTTCTTCGATCATTACTTCCCTCCAGCATTAAGACATGAGAAGGAAACAACATTCTATGCCCTTCGACAGGATGACATGCACGAGGATGAGTTTATTGTGACTTTCATTGACTTATCCAGATATGTGACCTACTTACAACAAAAAGATGACCCAAACTAAAAATCACGTCAATTGATTACTAGGGCCAGGCCAAAGTTAAAACCTTTTATGCCAATGTGTGATATGAAGAGTTTTGAAGAAACTTGCACCAACTTGAGGATAGCTGCACGTATGAAGCGTGAAATCGAGGCTGCCAAACTTCAAGATAATCAGGAACAGTTCTCCACTTTTAGACTGGTGGGTGGAGAAAATAAGCCATTTGGATTTCATCCTGGGAGTACAAGGAACTTTGGTAGAAAGAGTTAAGGGCAAAGGAGTGGATCTCGACCGAGTAATTTTCAGAGTAACTTCTTGAGGAAATAAGGTCAGAGGAGCTATGCTGGAGTAAGCCAACAACCTCATCGTGAAATGGCAATGTCAGCCCCCAAGCGTTATTAATCCTTGCCCAAAATGTGGGAGGTCTCATACTGGCCAATGTTGGCAGTGTTTTCAGTGTCATAAGTTTGGCCACACCATGCGATATTGTCCCGAGGGGCAGCAGCAACAGCAGATCAACCAAAGTGGCCGTCCCACTTTTCCTGGCAGAGTATATGCCATGACTCAGGAAGAAGCAGGATCATCTCCTAATGTTATTAGAGGTACTATTTCTCTTCATGGTCATGACATTATTGCAATGTTTGACTCAGGTGCTACACATTCTTTCATATCTTTTGATTGTGCTAAGAAGTATGATTTCCCTATATCTGTTCTACCATATGACTTGAAAATTTCTACCCCTGCCGGGGCTGTTGTGATAACCGCACATGCTTGTGTGGGTATTATCCTTCGGTTTGAAAATCGAGATTCTATAGTGAATTTAGTGTGTCTGCCACTAAAAGGTATAGATGCTATTATCGGTATGGATTGGCTAGTGGACAATGATGCCATACTTCATTGTAAGAAGAAGGTGGCCACTTACGTCATGAATACCATATCCGTAGAAGCCCCTATAGTCCCGATGTTGTTGTCAACAGCTCGAGCAGATAAGTGTATCAGAAAGGGTTATCAAGCCTATATAGTTTTCTTCTCTATCAATGTGGATAGAGAAGTTGGGATCGATCATATCAATGTAGTAAAAGAATATCCTGAGGTATTTCCAGAAGAGATATCTGGACTGCCTCCAGAGCGAGAGGTCGAGTTCACCGTCGATTTGGTGCCAAGTACAACCCCAATTTCTAAGGCCCCTTATCGGATGTCACCATCAGAATTGGCAAAATTGAAGAAACAACTAGAAGAGTTGCTCGAGAAAGGCTTCATTCGACCAAGTGTATCTCCTTGGGGTTCACCAGTGTTGTTTGTCAAAAAGAAGGATGGAAGTATGAGGCTGTGCATTGACTATAGACAGCTAAATAAGGTCACAATTAAGAATAAATATCCATTACCTAGGATTGATGATTTACTAGATCAGCTCAAGGGAGCCGTAGTGTTCTCTAAGATCGACTTAAGATCGGGTTACCACCAGCTTAGAGTTAGGGCTGAGGACATCTCGAAAACTTCTTTCCAGACTCGCTATGGGCATTATGAGTTTTTGGTTATGCCTTTCAGGTTAACCAATGCTCCAGGCGTCTTCATGGATTATATGAACCGGATTTTTATGTCATACTTAGATCGATTCATTATTGTCTTTATTGACGATATTCTCATTTATTCTAAGAATGAGGAGGAGCATCGAGAGCATTTACACATTGCATTGCGTATATTGAGGGATCACCAGTTGTACGCTAAGTTGAGTAAGTGTGACTTTTGGCTTAAGGAAGTGAATTTCCTTGGCCACGTAGTGTCAGCTGAAGGGGTAGTTGTTGATCATAGTAAAGTAGATGCCGTGTTGAAATGGGAAGCCCCAAAGTCGGTGACTAAAGTAAGAAGCTTTTTAGGATTGGCTGGCTACTACAGGAGATTCATTAAAGGATTCTCCCAAATTGCCATGCCTCTTACCAAGTTGACCAAGAAAGATCGACCGTATATATGGATTGACAATTGTGAAGCTGCTTTTCAAGAGTTGAAGGTGAAGTTGACTACAGCCCCTGTGCTTACCCTTCCTGATCCTTGTTGTCCATACATAGTGTACACGGACGATTCCTTCAAGGGGCTGGGTTGCGTGTTGATGCAAGAAGGCAAAGTCGTTGCATATGCTTCTAGATAGTTGAGACCTCATGAGGAGAATTACCCAACTCATGACTTAGAATTGGCAGCTGTGGTGTTTGCTCTGAAGATTTGGAGGCATTATTTGTATGGGTCTCAATTCAAAGTATTCAGTGACCATAAGAGTCTGAAGTATCTTATTGATCAGAAGGAGTTGAATAACAGACAACGTCGATGGATGGAATTCCTAAAGGATTATGACTTTGAGTTGAAGTACTATCCTGGTAAGGCTAACGTGGTTGCAGACGCTTTAAGTCGAAGTCAATACACTTATTTCAAATGAGCTTAGAAGAACAAAGTTGGCTAAATGGATTAAGAGATATCCATGTAGTCCCAGACCCAAGAAGGGCTACTTTAAATGCAGTCCTTGGTGAATATGGATTTTATCAGGACCTGAGAGACACCCAGATGAAAGATGATCAGCTAAAAAGAATTCGAGAGGAACTAGAACATGATAATGTTTTAGATTATGACATTGGGAATACGAATATCTTGAGGTACAAGAAGAAAATTTGTGTTCCCAACAATGATGAAATCAAGAAAACCATTTTGGAAGAAGCTCATCGGAGCAGGTACATTATGCATCCGGGAATCACCAAGATGTATAATGATTTGAAGCAACAGTATTGGTGGCCAAAGATGAAGAGAGATGTAACCGACTTTGTCTTGAAGTGTTTGACGTGTCAGAAAGTCAAGATCGAGCACCAAAATCCCCCAGGACTACTCCAGAACCTGGATATCCCTAAATGGAAATGGGATAGCATTTCTATGGACTTTATTACAGGTCTACCACAAATTCGGAACACTTACAATGCTATTTGGGTGATCGTAGACTGACTAACCAAGTCAGCACATTTTCTACCGATCAGAGTGGACTACTCATTGGAGAAATTGGCTGAGCTGTACATTAAAGAGATTGTTCGTATGCATGGAGTGCTAGAAAGTATCATATCGGATCGTGATCCAAGGTTCACTTCAAACTTTTGGAAATCCCTGCAAGAAGCCATGGGGACAAAGTTAAAGTACAGTACCGCTTATCATCCTCAAACAGATGGTCAAACCGAGAGAACTATTCAGATACTCGAAGACATGTTGAGAGCATGCGCCATCGAGCTCTCAGGTAGTTGGGACAAGCACTTTCCATTGGCAGAATTTGCATATAATAATAGCTACCATTCCAATATTCAAATGGCACCTTTTGAGGCTTTATATGGTTGAAGGTGTAGATCGCCATTGTGTTGGATCGAATTGAGTGAAAGAACCATTATTGGACCAGATTTGGTGGACCAAACATCGCGAAAGATTGAAATGATACGACAGAAATTGTTGACAGCTCAGAGCCGACAGAAGAGTTATGCGGATCGTCGAAGGAGACCATTGGAGTTTAATGAAGGAGATCATGTTTTCCTAAAGGTTTCACCCATCACGGGCATTGGAAGGTCTATTAAAGCAAAGAAGTTGACTCCCCGATTCATTGGACCATACGAGATTTTGGAGCGGATTGGGTCAGTAGCTTATCGAATCGCTTTGCCTCCGCACTTGTCTAATGTGCACAACGTATTCCACGTATCACAATTGAAGAAGCATCATCCAGATCCGTCTCATGTCATTAAGCCTGAGGAAGTTGAGTTGAGAGAAAACTTAACTTATATAGCAGAACCAGAGAGGATTTTAGATGTCCAAAACAAACAACTGCGAAAAAAGACCATCCAATTGGTGAAAGTCTTTTGGAAGGATATGACACCTGGAGATGTGACTTGGGAGACTGAAGAAAGAATGCGTCGTGATTTTCCTAACTTGTTTGCTTAAAGTTGCGATTATGTTTGTTTATTTTGAATTATTGTATTCTGATTGTAATTTTGTACATTATTTAAATCAAATTTTGGGGACAAAATTCTATTTAGGTGGGGAGAATTGTAATATCCTGATTTTTATTTTTAGAATATAATTATAATTTAGAGATAATTATAAAATGAATAATAATTTTTAGGTAAAAAGAAAAGAGGAATTTAGTTAAAATATATATATTTTTTTAAAAAAATAATATATATATATATATATATATTTAAATAAATTAATAATTATCAATAAATAAATATTATAAAAATAGAATAAAATAATATATATATATATATATATAAAGTGTGGGCGCCCGTTGGCGCCCACGACAATGAAAAAAAGGGGAGGCACAAAAAGTGCCTCCCACCATTTAATAATGATTGTGGGCAGACGCCCACAATCATTAAATGAAAACTGGGGAAGGCACATAGTGTCTTCCGCAGTTTTCAAAGAGGAGGGGGATTATAAATACCCCTTCTCCCCCGTCCTCACTTCACACATCTCAAGTGTGAAGAAAAGTGTAGAGTGAAGTATTAGTAGAAGTATTTTCATATCTTTGGAGATCGATAAGGTACTCAATATTACTTCTCATCTCAGAATTATTTTTATGGAAATGTTCTAAATAATTTTCTCTTTCTTATGGTCATAATTTTATGATGATTAAAGAAAATTTTAAGATTATGATTTTGGATAAATTTGAGTTTTGTTAATATGAGGTTATAGGAATGTAGAGGATAATTAATAGTTAATTTTAATCAAGTTACTTTTGTTACTTAGTTAGCATATAATTTTATAATGAAATCTTTATATAACTAATATATGAATAATTCTATATTAGGCTTCTTAACCGATTAAATTTAGGTTAAATAATTTATTTGGATTATTAGAGGTATTCTTGAGGTTTTAATCGGTTTAGATATTTTTTTAGGATGATGATTTATAATTTAGCCATTTTATAAATTGATTATTGTAGATTGATTTTTGGTGTATATTTGAGCTCTTGGATTAGGAGCTTGTGATTATAATTTTGCTTTGGCGAAAGGTAACCACTTTCCACTTACTATTTGTGTTGATATGCTGCTTGTGAGTATTTTGATATTTACTCCAATGAGTAAAGGTTTATTATGATTGAGAAAGTTTTCATTATATTGTGAAGTATTTTGATATAAACTAGCTTTATGGAATTTTATGATTTGAAATGAGAAAAATATGTATATATTTGGGAAAATCCCATTGAAATAATTATTGATAAATTATTGTGATAATGGGTTTGGGATAAGATTGAGTATATTATTTTACCACGTGGTATAGCCTCCATTGGTGCACGATGGTTGGTTGTTTATTGTCCCACCAGTTTCAATGAGGGACTGCCCCACCAGTTTCAATGAGGGGCTGCGACACCCCACCAGTTTCAATGAGGGGAAAGACCCATGGTCCGGGGCACGTGCTCTGAGGGTTTGGCCGATCCTCATCACGTGACCGGTGAGCTTTTTGAGTGGCCAGTCACATGGTTAGTAACTTAGCCCATGGGTCTAGTCACGTGGAAATAAGGCGGTTCGGTTGGATTGATGGGAGGCAATGGGAATTGTAATAAGAAATTTATGTAACCGTGATATTGAATTTTTATAAATTGCTATATAAATTGTTCCACTTAGCACCTCATGAACACATGTTAGCATGTGTAATGAGTCAGATAGCTGGTTACTGAGGCTTTTGTCTCACCCTGTTAATTTAACATTTTTTCAGGTGATAATTCTCTTGCTGGAATGTCGGGAGGAGCTCCTGAGGCATAGATATATTTCTATATATATATATATCTGTATAGCCTCTTGTAGTTTATTATGTGTTGAATGAATGTATGTTGCCACTTATTAAGGACCATATTTTGTAAACTCTAAATTCGTCTACGTACTTTGTTTATCATATAAAGTTGGGTGACCTTGGTTTTGAAATGGAAATGTTTGATATGATAACTGTAGGGACTTAAATCTTTTATTATCATAGTAGAGTTTTCAAATAGTTACTTGAACTCTTTTCTACCATGGTAATGACTTAAATCTTTTATTACCATGATAGAGTTTTCAGATAGTTACTTGAACTCTTTTCTACCATGGTAATCTTTCTATTCTCTAAAAAAAAAAAGAAATGAGTAATTCTTAAAGATAAGCTAATATTATAATATTATTAAAGAAAGGATCTCACACCTTCAGTTGAAATATTGAGTTTTCATCTACCAAATCAACAGTACATCATATATGGACATACCGATGATGTGACTGAGCTTTTGGATAAGCCAAGGGTTTGTGAATCTCAATTCCTTGCTTGGATGAAAAAAAATGATGATGATGATGATGACTTTGAAAGGACTTTGACTTATATTGAGTTTCCAAAGCATTATGTCTATGACAGAAGCAAAAGAGAATGGAAACGTAGACAAAGAGGAAATTCAGTTGGTAGGATTACCCATGTATCCCCCTCCTCAGGCGAGTTATATTATTTACGTGTTCTACTCACGCAAGTTACAGGTCCACGTTCTTTTGATGAGATCAAAACTGTTGATGGTGTTCTCTATAATACATTTAGAGATGCATGTTTTGCACGTGGCCTGCTAGACGACGATAGAGAATTTGTTGCAGCAATCAAAGAAGCTTTATTATTGGTATCAGGTGCATCACTACGGAAACTTTTTGTCAGTATGATGCTAAGTTCGTCTCTACGTCGTCCTGAGTTTGTTTGGCAAGAGACCTCAACAACACTATCAGAAGATTTACTATACATTCCTAGGAATGATCCAATGTCATCAAGTAAGTTTATTTAACATAATCACTCTTATTAAAATATTTTGCACCATTATTAAGAAGTCTATATACTCTGAATATGCAACGTGCTAATTTTTTAGTTCCAACATGTAGGTGTCACTATATCTTCATTTGAAAAGGAGCAAATGGCATTAAAAGAGATAGATTCATTGTTACGTGAGAATGGAAAGAGTCTTTTGGACTTCCCTCATATGCCATTACCTGAAGACATCAATGAAATTGACACTTCTAATCACCTGATATTGCTAGAGTTGAGCTATGATAGAAATGCGTTAAGTATAGAGGCAAAGGAACTTGTCAAATCCTTAAATACTGAGCAAAAACGTATTTTTGATATGGTTATTTCAGCTTTGGACAAGAGCCATACAAGTTTCTTCTTTGTTTATGGATATGGTGGAACAGGGAAAACATTCTTGTGGAATGCATTATCTTCGTCCCTTAGAGCTGTTGGAGATATTGTACTGACTGTTGCATCTAGCGGAATTGCAGCGACTTTGCTCCCTTCGGGTAGGACAGCACATTCTAGATTTGTAATTCCAATTCAAATTACTGAATCTTCAGTATGTTCAATAAATCAAAATTCTCCTTTAGCAAATCTCATCCAATGCACAAAATTGATTATTTGGGATGAGGCTCCAATGGTTCAGCGTTTTTGTCTTGAGGCATTTGACACATCTCTTAGGGATATCATGCAATGTGATAGGCCCTTCGGCGGAAAGTGTATTGTTATGGGAGGTGATTTTCATCAGATATTACCAGTCATCCCGAAAGGAACAAGAGGAACTATTGTAAATTCCTGCATTAATTCTTCACATCTATGGGATCATTGCACTATTGTTCATCTCACAAAAAATATGCGATTGAATTCATCATCATCAACCTCTAACAATGTCAAGTTGGCATGGTTCTCACAGTGGTTATTAGATGTGGGGGATGGGAAAGTAGGCAACTCACAAGATGGCATTGCTGAAATTGAAATCCCAGATGAATTGTTGATAGCAAATTGTTATGATCCAGTTGCCGCAATTGTTGAAACAACCTATCATAACATCGTCAACCATTTGCATTCGAATGAATATTTCAATGATAGAGCAATCCTAGCACCAACAATAAAAATGGTGAATCGGATAAATGACCATTTATGTTCCCTTTTGCCAGGGGATGCTCATGAATTCTATAGCTGTGATTCCGTTTGTAAATCTGATGAAGATGCTGATGGATTTGCCAACTTGTACACGATTGAGTTCCTTAACACGATCAACAGATCTGGTTTACCTCCACATAAGCTAACATTGAAAGTTGGAGCACCTATTATGCTACTAAGGAACATTGATCAATCATCTGGATTATGCAACGGAACTCGCCTTCGTATAACTCAGGTGGGGAGGTCTGTTATTGAGGCAATCACTTTAAATGGATCACATCCAAATAATAAGGTCCTAATTTATAGAATGGATATGAATCCTTCATAAAGTCGATGGCCATTCCGCATGCAACGGAGACAATTTCCAATAACCCTGTCATTTGCTATGACTATCAACAAAAGTCAAGGGCAATCTCTAAGACATGTTGGCTTGTATCTGTGCAAGCCAGTTTTTACACATGGACAGTTATATGTGGCATTGTCCAGAGTTAAAAGTATGGAAGGTTTGAAGATAGTAGTTGGTGATAATGAAAGTGCGGACAAGAGGACCACAAGGAATGTTGTGTATCAAGAAGTATTTCAAAATGTTAAGTAATCATTGAATGTATATTAATATTGAAACATTTATACATTATTAGCATGTTGTCATATGATATGGAAGATGTAATACAAACAAGATACTGCTTTATGCTTTAAAAAGAGATTGCATGAATGGTTGATAAGTTGCAAAAGTACAAGCACCCGTGCAACGCACGGGGGAGTACAACCTAGTTCATTTATAAATAAATGAGCCGGCTGATGCCTTTAGAACTGTTTCATCCTCAAATACTTTTTATTAAATACTCTCCTCTCTCATCCACAAAATTTTAAATTGATTTAAATCACATTTTTTATAAACAACTTTATACATATATATATATATATATTGGTAGAACAAGAAGTATCCTTACTACTAGAAATTAAGGACTAATCTTCTTCCGAATTGTAGGAGTTAAAAGCTAAACCGCATTCTTAAGTAATTCTTAGGATAGAATATGCATGACAATTAACTTTAACCATATAACATATCTTCTTAAAAAAATAGATTAGGGATAGCATTTAATAATGAATTTTGGTCATCATAAGGCCATTTTGGTCTTTTAATAACATTAAAAATTCCTAATAAAAACTTTTAGCTTGATTAAAAATTTGTTAAAGTGTAGGCCTGAATTTATATTTTGATATTTTAGCAGGATTTAATTAGGACTTTTTCAAAAAAATATTAAGTGAATATTTTTTAAATATTTATTCAGCATTTTAAAATACTTTTTTTTAAGACATTGGGGGATTGCAAGTCAAACCGTCTAGTTTCACTCAAATAGTATGCCTACCACGAAAATTCCAAATCAATATTTTTTTGCCAAACCAAAATGAATAATAAAAACTTATTTTGTGCCCATCAATAATTATTATGTCATTAGTTAGTTTGGGTCTTGTGGGGTTTATTCATTTATGAATGAATAAATGAGCCGCTTGATGCCTTTAAAATTGTTCCATCATTTTACAAATACCTTTTTTTGGGTGCTATGTTACAAATACTTTTTTAAATACTCTTTTCTCTCGTTCATATACTTTTAAATTAATTAAGATAACTTTTTTTCCTTAAAATTTTTTTAAAACAATATATTATTATGTTTTTTAAATAGAAACGCTAAAACCCTTTTTAAAATATGCCTTAGAAAAAGTAACGGAGGGAGTAATAATTATATAAGTAATATGATGCGTGAGTACCAAATTTAGTTTTCAGGTAAAAAAAATTTATATTCTTTTTTCTTTCTAATTTTGCTGGGTAGAATAAGGAGTATCCTTGCTGATAGTAAGGACTAAGGACTAATCTTCTTCTAGTTTAAATTGAGTTGTTGAGGAGTCATTTTTCTTTGGGTTAAGATATAAATTTACTAAGGAAGTTTTGTTCAAGGAGTGTATGGTACCAATATGTTTTAAAATGGTTAAAAATATTAATAAATAATTAAAAATGGTGTACCCAGTATAAAACCGTTAAATTTTACCTAACAGCGTTAAATTATAAGAGAAGAAAACCCCTAACGGTATTAGATTAAATTTAACAATTTTGTATTGGATACACATTTTTTAATTCTTTTTTGATATTTTTACCCTTTTAAAATATATTTATATCAGATACTTTTAGATAAAATTTCATTAATAAATTTACACCTTAACGTTATTTCTTTTTACCAGGAATGTTCAATTTAGTCATTGGCTTCTAGAAGTTTTAATTAAGAAATCATACATGATATTCATCGATTGAGGTAATGATCGTGGAACATGTTGAATTTTACTATTATTTATTAGTAAAATTTATAGCATGGAATTTTTTAAAACTTATTAATATTAAATGAAATTTAGTGATATGTCTGTATTTATACTACTATTATTTTAATCTCATATTCAACGGGCAGGTTAAAGCAGGGGGGCCGGGTATGAAACATAGCCTATAGATCAGACTTCAGAGTTCAGCGCCGGCGTTTGTGAGTCAGATGTGTGGGTCAAATTTTATTTTCCATGCATTCATTGAAAGTCAAAACTGGTTACTGTATTATTTCATTTCAATGGACCTCGTTCCTCTCACGCCCCTGCCTTTCTCCTCTATCCTCATCATGTCATGCTATAAATAATCCCAACTTCTGGGTCTCTGAAGATCACAATCACAGCTCACAAGTCTATCTACTTCGGCCAATCAGAAAAACCTTGTACACAAATGAAATCAAAGGTTCTCATTTATTAAATGTTGCATATGATCTATCTATATATATACACTGAGTTATACGTATGAACTAGACAAGCCGTTCCTACTCTAAGACTTTCCTACATTAGCTTCTGTCGGCAAGGCACCATATTTGACTAACTCTAACACCCCCCCTAAAGTTGGAGCATATATATTGATCATGCTCAACTTGTTATAAAGATATTTAACCCGTGTCCCATGTAAGGCTTTTGTCAGAAGATCTGCCAGTTGATCATCGGATCGTATGTGTCCTATAGATACAATATTTTCGTTGATCTTATCATGAATAAAATGACAATCAATTTCAATATGTTTTGTTCGTTCATGGAACACAGAATTTGAAGCTATGTGAAGTGCTGCTTTATTGTCACACCATAGTTTTGCAGGCAATATCGTGATAATGCCAATTTCCTTCAAGAGTTGAAATACCCACACAATTTCTTGTACTGACTGTGACATGGCTCTGTATTCTGCTTCTGCACTTGATTTTGACACAACTACTTGCTTCTTACTTCTCCAAGATATCAAATTTCCACCAACAAACACAAAATAACCGGTAGTTGATCGTCTTGTGGCTTTAGATCCTGCATGATCCGCATCACAGAAACACTCGACTTTAGTGTGCCCATAATCTATATAAAGAATACCAAGACTTGGAGAACCTTTCAAATAATGCAAGATATGTTCTAAAGCTTCCCATTATGCCACTGTTGGTGATGCCATGAATTGGTTGAGTCTACTGACTGAGAAGGTTATATCAGGACGAGTTACTGTTAGATAATTTAGTTTCCCAATAAGTCTTCTATATCTCTCAGGAAATGGAAACGGCTTTAATTTCTCTGGATCAATCTTCTTCTTCAAATCATCAGGAAGCTCATCAAACATGCTAGTATCAAGATCTAGAAAGGGATTCGGAATCATGGGGATGCTGCTTGGTGCAGCTCCAAGTTTTCCAGTCTCCTTTAAGAGATCGAGAACATACTTTCTTTGAGTCAAAAGAATACCTTTCTTGCTTCTCAAAACCTCAATACCAAGGAAGTACTTTAATGATCCCAAATCTTTAGTCTGAAAGTGAGAGTTCAGGAAGATTTTAAGTTCTGAGATTCCAGAATAATTACTTCATGTAATCACAATATCATCAACATATACTACGAGAAGAATCATGCCTGTATCAGATTGTTGGTAGAACACAGAGTGATCACACTTGCTTTGACGTAACCCAAACTTCTTGACCACATTACAGAATTTATCAAACCAGGCTCGAGGACTTTGCTTTAGACCGTACAGTGACTTCCGGAGGTAGCACACTTTCCTATTCTCCCCCTGAGCAACGAACCCAGGTGGTTTCTCAATATAAACTTCTTCCAGAAGATCGCCATTCAAGAAAGCATTCTTAACATCTAATTGATACAAATCCCAATGATATGTGGCCGCCAAAGATACAAGTAGACGAACTGAAGTGAGTTTGGCTACAGGAGAGAAAGTCTCAGAATAATCAAGACCATAAGTTTGGGCATAACCTTTTGCAACAAGGCGAGCTTTTAGTCTTTCCAAAGAACCATCAGCCTTAGTCTTAACAACAAATACCCATTTACAGCCAATAGCTTTCTTACCAGGAGGGAGATCAACAAGAGTCCATGTACCAGCTGTTTCCAATGCCAAGAGTTCTTCTTCAATTGCGGCATGCCAACCAGGGTGAGCTAGGGCTTGGTGAAGAGTAGTAGGGGTGGATATGGAATCAAGGGTGACCACAAGTGAAGAAGAAATAGGAGACAAATGCTGGTAAGACACGAAGGATGATATAGGATAGGTACAGTTAGCATATCTTGTGGGAGTACAACGAGGACGAGTACCTTTTCGGAGGGCAATAGGTAGGTCAAGTGAGGGATCAACAGCAGAATCAGGAACAACTGGATCAGAGGCAACAATAGGAGGATCTAAGGGTTCAGGAACAGAAACCAAGGTGTCATGACCAGAATCCGTTGGCGAAGCAGTGATTGGTGACGGTGAAACATTGGTTGCATCAGCATCATTGATGATATCAGGTTCTGGTACAGCAGCCTGTACTGGTGATAGTGGGACACTATAAACCAATACATCATCAGACTCAGCAATGACAGATGGAGACTCAGAAGAGGTGGAAGATGTGAAGAAAGGAGAAGACTCATGAAAGATTACATCAATGGACACAAGGTAACGACAGAGATCAGGAGAGTAACATCGATAACCTTTCTGAATTCTAGAATAACCAAGGAAGACACATCGTAGGGACCTAGGATCAAGTTTACTGACACTTGGACGAACATCCCGAACATAACAAACACAACCAAAGATTTTTGGATCAATAGGAAATAGCTTAGTGGTGAGAAACAGAATGGAATACGGAATATCCCCACTAAGAACAGCTGAAGGCATGCGATTTATGAGAAAACAGGCTGTAGAAACGGCATCGGCCCAAAAACTTTTAGGGATGGAGGAATGAAACATGAGAGCTCGGGCAGTTTCTAATAGATGTCGATTCTTTCTTTCAGCAACACCGTTTTGAGCGGGGGTATGAACACAAGAAGATTGGTGAAGAATACCATGACTTTGCATATACTCGGTGAATGAGGCAGAAAAATATTCTTTTGCATTATCACTTCGTAAGATTTTCACAGGAGTGTTAAACTGGGTTTGAATTTCAGCACAGAAATGACGAAAGTGAGTAAATAATTCAAAACGCTGTTTCATTAAGTAAAGCCAAGTGGTTCGAGAAAAATCATCAACAAAAGTGACAAAATACCGATAACCAGATTGAGACATGATTGAACAAGGACCCCAGACATCAAAATGCACTAACTCAAATGGGGACGCAACACGTTTATTGACGCGAGGTGCTAAATGAACACGATGGTGTTTGGCAAATTGACAGGATTCACAATTTAAAGCAGACACAGAAGAGAATTGAGGATACAATTTTCGGAGAGATGACAGAGACATATGACCTAGACGACAATGAATTTCAAACAGAGATGACCCACCAGAACAAGCAATAGAATGCGGTACCTGATCATCAAGGATGTAATGACCACCGGATGCATAGCCCTTACCAATAACATGCTTCGTCGTGAGATCCTGAATCAAACAATGGTCAGGAAAGAGTGTGATAAAACAATTGAATTGTCGAGTAAGTTTGCTAGTAGATAAAAGATTAAAAGCAAGATCAGGAACATGAAGGACAGAGGATAAAGCAATAGATGGGGTAGGTCTGATAGTGCCACATCCGAGAACACGAGAATAAGAACCATTAGCAATTGTTATACTAGAGGGGTTGGCATAAGGTGTATACGAGGAGAACAAATTTTTGTTACTTATCATATGATCAGTTGCACCGGAATCGATAATCCACTTTGACGAACAAGTGGCAAGGCTAGAAGTGATGTTACCTGTAGCAAGAGCACCTGAAGATCTAGACTTAATTTCCTCCATCATCAAACAAGGAGATGTACCAAACAGCAAAGGTGAAATGACAACAAACTCTCAGAGCAAGAACAAGATAATTACACAATCATAAACTGCAGCAACAATCTGAAATATCCCAAATGAGGCTTTAAGGTCCTCCAACTACAATAACAAACGTCACACTAGTGACCAAGTGGAAATTTCTCACAACCTAAAAATATCCCAAACGATGAACAGAAGCCTCCAGATGAACAGTAATCGTGAGTGAATAGTACCTCAGATGAACAATAACCGTGAGTGAATAGTACTTCAGAGATTTTTTTTTTGTTAAGAGGAACCCACACGGAAGAAAAACACCGAAAGAGTTTACGTATAACACTTTCTCAACAAATATCCAAAAGTGATTGCAACTATGGGACCCGCGGATATATATTAAACCAATATTACCTTAATCAAGGCAAGGGACCCACGGACAGAAATACTAACTCAGAAAATGAAGTTAGTAACCAATTTGCAATCCACGAACGTTGAAACTGAAAGCGAAGAGCAAAGCGCAAAAAATCAAATGGTGTCGGATGGCCACGAAACTTCAGGAGGAGGAAGAGGAGGTTCAGTCGATCAGTGCGCCGCAAACGCCGCCGTGAACGGAGGTCGGAGCAAGCCACACGCGCCGCGCGTGTGTTGGAGCGCCGGAGAAGGGGACGGCGCGTGACTGGCCACGCACAGTCGGAATGCAACCTGAGATGGGTGGCTGGCCGATCTTGGGGTGGAGAAGACAGTGACCAGGCGCGTGTGTGCAATTGGAGCTCTGACGACAACAGATCTGAGAGGGAAGAGAGCTTACTCACCGGAAAAAATGGAGTTTTCACCGGAAAAAAAATGAAGCCATAAATGAAACGAAGAAACGAGGCTCTGGTACCATGTACACAAGTGAAATCAAAGGTTCTCATTTATTAAATGTTGCATATGATCTATATATATACACTGAGTTATACGTATGAACTAGACAAGCCGTTCCTACTCTAAGACTTTCCTACATTAGCTTCAGTCGGCAAGGCACCATATTTGACTAACTCTAACAAACCTCAACTCTATCTACTTATTTCATTCCCAGAAATATGGCAAACGCTTCTGTCTCAGCTCAAGAAAACGAGAGAACACAAGCCTATGGATATGCCGCCAGAGACTCCTCAGGAATTGTCTCCCATTTTCAATTCACCAGAAGGTATCTATATATATATATATATATATATATAGCATAAGCATATGGCTATTGCTTAATATTACTGGAAATATATGCATTAGCATAACCATTTTAATTGTTGTATAAACAGGGCCAACGGAGATAATGATATCACCATCAGGATACTGTAATGTGGGATATGCCACGGCGATGTTCATTATCTCAGGAACGAAATGCATTTGCCAGAAGGCTATATCTTCTATCCTATGGTTGCCGGGTATACATCTATATGTATCCTTCTCTAGTTTAATTTTCAATCCTCCAAAAATTAAGCCATGTGTTTTCCTTTAATTTGTTATTCTTATACCGATTATATGTTCAGGCACGAGATTGTGGGGGAAGTGATAAAGGTGGGTTGTAATGTACAGAAATTCAAAGTTGGTGATATAGCAGGTGTAGGTCCAACTTTTGATTCGTGTCGCTCCTGTTCTCACTGCAACGAAGGTTTAGAAGTATATTGCCCCAAAACTGTTATGACTTATAATGCAATTGATAAGGATGGATCTGTGACCTATGGTGGGTATTCTGATAAGACTGTGGTTGATGAACATTTTGCTGTGAAAATACCCAATGGCATGCCACTTGATAAAGCAGCACCATTGTTGTGTGCTGGCCTCACAGTTTACAGTCCCATGAAGTACTTTGGCTTGTGTGAGGCTGGTATGCATTTGGGTGTGGTGGGCTTAGGTGGACTAGGCCACGTGGCAGTCAAGTTTGCTAAGGCCATGAACATTAAGGTGACTGTGATAAGTACTTCTCCTGGGAAGAAGAAGGAAGCATTGGAAAGTCATGGTGCTGACGCTTTCATTGTTAGTACCGACCAACAACAAATGCAGGTATATCTAAATGTTCCTCGTTCTCTGTCATGTCATGTTTCGTATAGAACAATATTTTTCAGTAATTAAACGAGACACTTGTTAACGGTTGGGATTGTGAATATATAGGAAGCGAGGGGGACCATGGATGGGATTTTAGACACAGTTGCAGGGAATCACTCTGTTCATCCATTGGTTGATTTGTTGAAGACAGGAGGGAAATTGGTTGTGGTAGGAGCGCCAATGCAAGAACCTCAGTTACCAGTTATTCCTTTAATCATTGGTGAGTTAATAATTTCTTAAACTCTTGGATGATCATGTCATGTGTTGTTATTTTAAAGCTGCCCTGTTCTGATTGTTATATAATAATGTGATATATAGGGAGGAAGACGATAGCAGGAAGTGCAGGAGGAGGAATGAAAGAGAGCCAAGAGATGATGGATTTTGCAGCGAAGCACAATATAACAGCAGACATTGAGCTGATTCCTATGGATTATGTGAACACTGCCTTAGAGAGAGTTTCAAAGAATGATGTCAAGTATCGTTTTGTGATTGATGTGGCCAACACTCTCCATAAGGACGCCTCTGCTGCTACTAGTTAAGAATTATTGTGATCAGGGGTCTGAGAGTGAAACTTGATGTTCCTGATGCTTTTTTATTTTCCCTTTTTGGTATAATGTTTATGTTACCAATAATCGTTATCGGTGTATTTCATGTAGTGTGAAAGTGAAACTTTATTAGTAAGGAAAAATGCCTGAAAAAGAATTTCTGATAAGGATTTAATAACTTAAGCTAATATTTTAATAAGTTCTTATAAGATTTTCACATATTCTAATTAAAAACTCACCACTTCCTACAAATGGCAAGGCATTGCTTCAACATAAAACTCCGTTAATTACCATGCCTGACGCTCTTTAATGGAGGAGAAGGTGGGAGAAGGGCGTCGATTATGACAGCCAATGGAGCTCCTTTTTGAGCTTTTTAAAACAGTCAAACACTTATTTAATACAATGATATTGTCACCATCTTATAGCTCCTATAAGTCAGTAAATAAACGGATTTTAGGGGGTTAACGGAATTGTTAAAAATGCCCAACTTTTAAAATTTTATGTAATTTTTTTATACCTTTAGAAACTTGATGATGTTAAAGAAAAACTCTCTTTCTTGGAGCTCGTGCCTACTTTCAATGGTTGAAGTCGTCTCCCAAAAGATACCATCGGATAGATCGCCGGCCGTTTCCAACTCAACAAAAAGATCGCTATAAGAGCCTAGTACGCATGGTTCATCAGACCAGATCCTTCAGACGGTAAATGCGAAGGTTACCAAAACTGATAATGCTGCTGGAACTGACCCGCTGGTGGCCCCATATATTCCTGCTATCATTGATCAGAGTGTAAAACAGGGGAATTGCTCAGGCCAATCAACATCTTCGAATCTCCCCTCTTATAAAGACTCATTAATGGGGCTCAACAGATTAGACTTCAATGGGGTTGCCCATACACCATGTTTTTCAAATGATGATTCATTAACGTCGGATTTGCAGAACAGATTGTGGAAGATACCAGAGCCTTCAGAAGAAACTAAAAAGCTCATGAATATTTACCCATCGATGGAAATATCAGAAGATAAGTTTAATGAAGCATGTCAACCATGGAACAACACTCTAATTATCACAGTGTTGGGTGCTCATTCTATCTTCATAAATTAAAAGATATGCTATACAGGGTGAGGAAATTCAACGAGTTTGAATTAGTTGACTTACCCAACAACTATTATGTTGTGAGATTCACTAACGCTGACAGTTGGAGTGCTCAATACAAGCGTATTATCTTGGAAGGACCGTGGGTGATAGCGCAGCATACAATCTTGGTCCAAAAATGGTCTCCATATTTTGATCCATTTCATAACCAACTGGGGAAAATTGCAACTTGGATTAGGATCCCAAATATTCCTCTCATCTACTACTCTCAGAAATTCATTTCTAGATTGGGTGATATGATAGGGAAGACACTCAAAGTTGATTTACACACACTAAACTACCGAGACCACTCTTCAGGTATAGTGACAAGGGGAAGATACGCCAGAATATGCATGGAATTAGACCTTCAAAAGCGCCTGGTTCCAAGAGTCATCTTGGCATCCACTATCTTTAATGTTGAATATGAGGGGCTGGATCTGATCTGCTTCTCCTGTGGGAGATACGGGCACAAGAAAGACCACTGTTCATGGAAGGTTAAAGAAAGTGAAGCCCCGAGCACTCAGCAGCTGGTCACGGAGTCTGCAAAATTAGTTCAGGCGAGGCTACCGGAAAACGCTTCACCGACGGAAGAGGATGCTTTCGGTCCCTGGATGTTAGTGGGGGGTCAGAAAAATTCTCGTCTCCTAAGGAAGGAAAATCGCAGAGGCGGCGCTGTAGGAGAAAGGTATGGGTTGAACCCTGACAAAAACATGGGGATGAGGACTCAAGCTTCCAGATTTCAAGTAATCTCTGACTTGGATGACGAAAGAATTTTTGAAAAAAGGCAAATGGCTCATTCACATGACTGTGAGCTCTCAATAGCAGAGGCAGGGGATGAACAAGATATTTCAAATGGAAGAAGGAATTGCCACAGTGATAAAGTCAACAATCATTCAAAAAGCAAACCAAAAGAAAAGCTTGCATAGCCCCCAAGACAAGTATATCGCATAAAAGGCAAGGAAAATGTTGGGTTTGAATTCAATCTCATTAATGAAACTAAAGCCCACAAAGTGCACCTTTCGTTGGCCCAAAACGCAAGTTCCATGGAAATTGTTGAAAATACTTCACCAGCCCAATACCCAAATCAGCTGAAGTTGAAAATGGGGTCACGTGTTCACAAATTAGTTGTGGGCTCTATGGCCTCATCCCTTTCCAGCGTCCTTGAATTAGTGGGCTAAGTGTTACACAATTCTCCATCAACTAATTCAGATGAATTGGAGAAGAAAGCACCAACTAAAAAATTGACCCCAGAGGAGCTAGCGAGTGTCGTCCGTGTTGCAGAAACTGAACCTCAACCTGAGATAGAACCAGCCACTCAGGTGGCGTCTTCCTCGTCCACTAGTGTCACAGAAGCTTTGGAATTGCAAATCAGTGAACAAGTTTTTCTCCCGATAAATATGGCTAGAGTGCAAGATACTACCTCTTTGGCTTCGGAACTACTACCAAAGCCCAGTCAGGAATCACAAGCTTCTACTACAAAGCACACAGGGCAAGGCAAGGCAAACAGAAATCTAAGATAGGCCAAACACAGGAGCAGGTCAGGTTCAGGCCGTATACCTCTAGATAAGTAAATGCTTACTCTGTTTATAATTATATAAATTCCCATGATTGTTTCAAGTTGGAATTGTAGAGGGGCTTGTAGCAAATCCTTTCCCCGTATCCTGCGTGATATTATTGCCAAACATCAATTTCTGTTATGGGTCTTTTAGAAACCAGAGTCAGTGGCTTTCAAGCTGACTTAGTGGTACAAAAACTGGGTTTTCACAATTGGTTAAGGATAGAATCTACGGGCTATGCTGGTGGTATATGGGTTCTATGGAATGATTTTGAGGTTTCAGTTGAGTATCTTTTTTCTACTATCCAACTTCTCCATTGCTGCTTGACTGATAGAAAATCAGGCGAATGTTCTTGTGTCACCTTTGTATATAGGGATCCTAGATGGAGTCATAGACAGGAATTATGGACATCTCTTCTGGATTTTGTAGGTACTGTATTTGAGGGCTGCTGGTACTAGGCGATTTCAATTCCTTTTTAAACCTATCGGACAAGGTAGGAGGTGCTGCTACTCATGTCAGATCTTTATCACCTTTTCGTAACTGTGTTCATGATTGTGGAATTCTGGAATTACTTGTGGTTGGCGATAATTTCACCTGGTCTAGAAATGAAACCAATGAAAGACTTGATTGGGCTTTTTGCAACTTAATATGGGAAATGGCTCATCCAAATCATAAAATTTTCCATCATCTTCCTTATAAGTCATACCATAGAGTTATAGTAGTAACTACTGGGAATGTGCAAGCTGTCCCTTCCATAGCTCATTTCAAATATCAAGCAGCATGGTGTCTCGAAGAGGGTTTCTCTGATCTAGCAAGTTCTGCATGGCATAACAATGATTGGTCCTCTGGTTACAATGTTTTTTAGAATAAAGCCTCATGGTGGAACAAGAATGTGATAGGCAGCATCCCTAGAAAGAAAAAGATTTTGCTCAAGAGTTTGGAAGGTGTCGATCGAGAAATCGCTGCTCATCCTCATGCGGGTCTCTATAAGTTAGAAGCGAAACTGTGGAAGGAATATATCAAGGTTGTCAATCAAGAAGAGCTTCTCTGGTACCAAAAGTCTAGATGCAAATGGCTCAAGTTTGGGGATAAAAATACAAGTTTTTTCTATTCAACGATGGTGATTAGAAGGAAAAAAAACAAAATTGAGTCTCTCCAAAATGCTCAAGGTGACTGGATTACCAATCAAGAAGAACTAAAGCACTCTGCACTTACCTACTTCTAAGACCTCTATTCTACTGATCAAGTGGTGCTAAATGTGTCAGATTGGCCAATTGACTTCCTCGTCCTAAATAATTCACAACTTGCCCATATTCAGAAAGAAGTGTCTGTGGTGGAAATAAAAAATGCAGCTTTCGAGATGGGGGCATTCAAAGCACCGGGGCCTGACGGTCTACAGCCTCATTTCTTCCAGTCACAATGGAATGTTGTGGGACCAAAGATCTGTGATCTTATTTTTTCCATTTTTAGAGATCCAACAAAGGTTAAAGATATAAATCAGACTCACATCACCTTGATCCCAAAGGTGGATAAACCTATCTCCCTCAAGGAATTTTGACCCATCTCTCTATGCAACGTGAGCTACAAAATCTTAAGCAAGGTTCTTGCAAATAGGTTGAGACCTGTGATGGAATACTTGATTCACCCTACTTAATGCAGTTTCATCAGGGGAAAGCAAAGTTGTGATAACATCATTCTGGCACAAGAGGCTATTCATACTATGCGAACAACCAAGAAGAAGAAAGGATACGTAGCTATCAAGGTGGATATAGAGAAAGCGTTTGATAGATTGGACTGGGACTTTCTAAAATTTAATCTTCAAAATCTTGGTCTAAATGAACACTTCGTGTCACTTTTGATGATGTGTGTGTCCTCCACTTCTATTAGAGTTGTATGGAATGGCTTGCTATCCAATCCGTTTCATCCAAAGAGAGGAGTGCGGCAAGGTGACCCGTTGAGTCCCTACCTATTCATTCTATGCATGGAAAGACTCAGTCAGTTAATAAATTGGGAAGTTGAAGAATTCAGATGGAAACCACTCAAACTCAGTCAGTCTGGTCCCGCGCTATCCCACCTTTTCTTTGCAGATGATTTCCTTTTGTTCAGCGAGGCTTCTTTAAATTAGATGAAGAGAATCAGGGACTTGATGGCTTATTTCTGTAGAGTGTCAGATCATCGAATCAATCTTCCCAAATCCAAAATTTTTGCATCCAGGAATGTACATTTTCATAGAGCATTGGAGTTGGGCCAAACCTTAGGAATTAGTATCTCAGCTGATTTGGGCAAATACTTGGGTGTTCCTCTTCTTCATAAAAGAATCACTAAGCTGACATATGCTCCCCTTGTCTCAAAAGTTCAAAAGAAACTTTCCAAGTGGAAGGGAAAATTCCTGAGTATGGCTGGGCAAACAATTTTGATAAATTCTGTTCTTTCAACTCTTTCCTTTTATCAGATGCAAACCACTATTCTACCTAAAGGGGTGTTGCAAGATCTTGAGAGACTGAATAGAAACTTCTTCTGGAACCAGGGACAAGAAGGCAAGAAAATGCATCTTATTGCTTGGGAGAAAATCAAGATAGATAAAAAAGAGGGTGGGCTTGGCATTAAAGATTTATCTAGTTAAAATGAAGCTCTTATTATGAAACTATGCTGGAATCTAATCACTAGACCCAATGCATTATGGGTGAAAGTTCTCATAGCAAAGTATGAATGTAGAGATAATAGATTTTCAAGGGTTGAAAAGAAAAGAACTCAATCGGCTGTATGTAGCGTAATTACATCTGTATGGGATTCATTCAGGAAAGCTGTAGGTAGCAAACTTCGGAACGGTAATCAAACAAATGCTTGGTGGGACTTATGGACTAATCTTGATCAACCGCTGATGTACTACGTCGATAAGAGCCAAAACCTAATTAATCTGGAGGAAGTGGTTAGCCAATTTGTCGGCAGTGATGAAGGATGGAACTTACATAAATGGGCCATGTTCTTGAAGTGGTGGGTGATTGAAAAGATTAAGAACATCCCTCCTCCCTCCCTAACAGGTAATGACTCCTTCTGGTGGTGGAAATCTTCTGATGGTAACTTCAGCGTCAAATCCACCTATTCTATGATCTATTCATCGCGTTCATTGATGCCGGATCCTTTCTGGCAACGTATCTGGAGGTGGCATATTCCTGAGAAAGTCAAATTCTTTATGTAGCAATTGTTCCAAGAGAGAGTTCCTACAAACTCAATCTGGGCTAAGAGAGATGTGAGGATAATAAACACTGAATATCCATTTGAGTGCCACTATGAGGAAACAGCCATCCACTCTTTGAGAGAATGTGAGCTTGTAAATAATGTATGGCTTTCTTGTACTAACCCAATTTATCACTCTGCTTTTTTCTCTGACAATTTGCAGGTTTGGATCAAATGGAATATGGACACTCCCCTGGTAGCCGCAGAGTGTCTCAATGGCCCTGGCTAAGGGTCTTTGGCTCACTGTGTTGGCTAATATGGAAGAACATATGCATAAGAGCCTTCGAAGGAACTACCATCACTCGTAACAACTACTGCACAGAGGATTACATTTCCTGCATGAAGGCATTGAAAAGGGATGGTACAGACATAAAATACTTAAAGTTCCAGTTAGAGACGCAGGAAAGTGGATTCCACCTCCAAATGGATATGTTCGGGTCGACGTGGATGCTGCTGTGGACGAGCATAGGCTTTCTGCTGTAGGAGGAATTGTTCGTGATAGTTCAGGAGCATGGATATGTGGTTTCCAAAAGAACACGGGCTTCACTCTCGGCTCAACAGCTTCAGAGATCCAAGCGATCAAGACTGGACTACAAGTATGCAAATCCATGAATTTTACAAAGGTGAAGTTACACATTGACTCAACAGAAGCACTTCAATTGATATTTCAGGCAGGCGGTCACTACCATCCTCTACACAATGAATTAGAGGAAGTTAGGGATTTAATCTACCTGAATTGGGATTTAGAGATTCTTCACTCGTATAGAGAAACTCTTGCATGTGTAAATTTTTTGGCAAAATCGGCTCTCGATTCGAACGATGACCTGTCTTTATTGCAACACCCTCCAGGTTATTGTTCGATCCAAATGTTAGCTGACTTAAGCTAAGATTTGGTTTTTGGTCTTTGATGTATGTAGGTTCATGTAAGGGTCCATCGTGACTCCCAGGAGAACGTTGCTCTTGTCATTGTAACTCAAAAAAAAAAAACTTGATGATGCTAGAAGGCCATTGCCGATGATTTTGTTGTCAAATTTACCTTTCAAAAATAAACAATTTCTAATACTACGAAGAAAGTGGATGTGAGGCTGAGCTGAGGACTGATTTTATTGTTAGAAAAAGGTAAAGTAAGGCCACAACGCTGTATAGAACTCAGAGGCCACCAGAGCATCAAGCAAGGCTGGGCCTTTAATGGGCTAGCGAGCGAGCCCCTTGTCCGCATGAAATTAAATCTTATTCGCCCTTTTCGACCAAAAAATCACTGTTCAGCAACTAATAAAGACTAAAGTGGTGCTTTGATTATTTTGACCTCTCTTAATTTGTCTTCAGTCTGGGTCTCAAAAAATTATTTTTTCTTGAAACATAAATATTATTAAGATGTTAAAATATAACTCTATGATCTATAACATAAGTCATACGGAGAGCAATTAATGTTTTTTGTCGATTTACGGATGTAATTAATGTTTAAATGTAACTACTTTATTTTTTTTTATCTCATTCAAAACCTCATTTAATATGAATAGATTTACAAAAAATTTTCAATTCAAAACAAATTTAATAAGTTATCTGTTATTTCTTAATTTCCATGAATTAAATCGTAGTAACCTATATTGTGCGGTGTAGAAGGAGAAGGAGTATAACAATAGGGGTTGGGTGCAATGGAAGAGAGGCTAGTTAACGGACAAATTAAAATTCAAAACGGTGATTCGAAAGGGCGATACTCTGCAAATTAAGATCAGTCTGTCTGTTTCTACTTATTATTCCTTCTTTCCTTCCCTCTACATCACTCCAATGTTAAAAAAGCATTATAATTTTAGATAATCTAGTTTTATATTGGCACGATCGATTATATTGATCTATATGGTTTTGTCATTTTCTTTTATTTTGAACGAGTATTTGAGGACTCTAATTTCAACCCATTCCTGGGATGGCAGTTCCCAGCCTTCAGTCATGTAACAGGATAATATTTAATATTTTTACTTAGAACTTATGAATAATTTATTCCAATAATTAACCCTCCGCATCGTATTTGTGAGATGAGTTAGTTGGTTTATTATTTCAATTATTCATATTAAATTAAGGAGCAGGATAAAGTAGTGACGCTGGGGATTAATTAGCTATAGTAGACTGAGTTTGTCGTCATCTATTATGATCGAATTAATACCACGTTGATGTGTTTGTAGCAGTCAAATTATATTTTTCAATAGACTGCGTTACTCTCACTGCACTGACTCCCTCTGCCTCTTACGCTATAAATATATATTCCCAACTTGTGAGTCTCTAGAGGTCACAAGCTATCCACATACCCATTATTCCCAGTAATAATGTAATGCCAAACACTACTATGATTAGCCGCTAGAGACTCTTCAGGAATTGTCTCCCCTTTTCACTTTTCCAGAAGGTATGTACTCCCTCCAGTTTTTAATATAAGATTCAGTTGACTTTTTTAAGGAAGCTAAATAAATTAGTTAATCATAATATATATGCCGTGCATGTATCATTTGATTATATATCAGTTTATAAGTCAGACAAATTGATCTAGTATAAAA
Source organism: Inga laurina (assembly GCA_963855925.1). Classification (NCBI taxonomy): domain Eukaryota; kingdom Viridiplantae; phylum Streptophyta; class Magnoliopsida; order Fabales; family Fabaceae; genus Inga; species Inga laurina. Next base: position 52,859,512 of record OY979710.1, read on the forward strand.
AAGATAAATATCATTACTTTAAAGTAATTTATTTATCTGTCTTAATATTTCTGAAAAAGTTAATTAGGTCTTATATTAAAGATCAGAGGTAATATATAAGAGTGTGTGTGTGTGTGTGTGTGTGTGTGTGTGTGTGTGTGTGTGCATGTATCATTTGATTATATATCAGTTTATAAGTCAGACAAATTGATCTAGTATAAAAAAGATAAATATCATTACTTTAAAGTAATTTATTTATCTGTCTTAATATTTCTGAAAAAGTTAATTAGGTCTTATATTAAAGATCAGAGGTAATATATTAGTATAAAAAAGATAAATATCATTACTTTAAAGTAATTTATTTATCTGTCTTAATATTTCTGAAAAAGTTAATTAGGTCTTATATTAAAGATCAGAGGTAATATATAAGAGTGTGTGTGTGTGTGTGTGTGTGTGTGTGTGTGTGTGTGTGTGTGTGTGTGTGTGTGTGTGTGTGTGTGTGTGTGTGTGTGTGTGTGTGTGTGTGTGGCACATGTACTTGCCTATGCATGTGTATGCTATTGCTTATTAATTAACCACTTTCTTTGCTCTTGAATATACAGGGCCAACGGTGATCATGATATCACCATCAACATACTGTACCGTGGGATCTGCCACGGGGATGTTCATTTTCTCAGGAATGAAGTGCAACGGAGAGGCCATAATGTCTTCTGTCCTATGGTTGCCGGGTATATGTATATCCTTTTCTAGTTTTATAAATCCTCCAAATTAACCCTTTGGTTTGCTTTTTCTTTTTCCCAAAACTAATTATTCTTTTTTCATTTGGGTTTGAATCGAACGACTTGATTCCTTATTAGGCACGAAATTGTGGGGAAAGTGATCAAGGTGGGTCGCAACGTAGAGAAGTTCAAACTTGGCCATATAGCAGGTGTAGGTCCAATTTATGGTTCATGTCAACCCTGTTCTAGCTGCAACCAAGGTTGGGAAGTATACTGTCCCAAAAGAATTTTGACTTATAACTCAATTGATAGAGATGGATCTGCGACCTATGGTGGTTAGTTTTTCTGATAAAATTGTGGTTGATGAACATTTTGCTGCCAAAATGTCCAATGGCTTGCCCCTTGATGGAGGAGCGCCATTGTTATGCGCTGGACTCACAGTATACAGTCCCATGAAGTACTATGGATTGTGTGAACCTGGCCAGCATTTGGGTGTGGTAGGGTTAGGTGGACTAGGCCACGTAGCAGTCAAGTTTGCAAAGGCCATGAACATGAAGGTGACTGCGATAAGTACTTCTCCTGGCAAGAAGAAGCCAGCCTTAGCAAGCCATGGCGCTGATGCTTTCATATCTAAAAGTTTTAAAAGAAAACAAAAAGAAAAACTGAAAAGAAAGAGCACAGAAAAATATTTCTGAGGACGTGCTTTATTCATTCTGCAATTGGGTATTTAAATACATCAAATCATAATGATTAAAATTTAAAAAAAAAATTTCCACTATCCCATCAAATCAACAACAGACTTAACCCACTACTAATATCCCATTAAATCAGAGTTACGTGGCTAAATGGCTAAAAATCAGGAAACTAACTTTGACTCAAATAAATTTATTTTAAAACAGCAAATAATTCCTAAAAATCAGCAATAAATCGTGCAATTGATGAGGCACATCTCAACACTCCTCTTTGCATGAGTAGCTGCACATGCCTAGCTTCATCCTTAGTTCTTCAAACTTGTCTCTCGGTAAAGCTTTAGTAAAAGTATTAGCTACTTGGTCAGAGGTTCTGCAATAAATCAGTGTCATTTCACCTCTTTCTTGAACTTCTCTGATGAAATACAACTTGATATTGAAATGCTTCGTTTTGCCATGAAAAACTGGATTCTTGGATATTGCAATTGCTGCTTGATTGTCTACATAAATTGGTATGCTTCCTTGCTGCATAAACTGTAAATCAATCAGCAGCTTCCTTAGCCAAAGAGCTTGCTTAACAGTTGCATTTGCTGCTATGAATTCAGCTTCTGCAGTTGATTTTGAACTCCAAGAAAATACCCCAGAACTCAAAGTAAAACAATACCCAAAGGTGCTCTTCATATCATCTAAGGACCCACCCCAATCTGAGTTAGAGCAGCATTCCAATTTGAGCACTTGATTATGGTTATACTGAATACCATAATCAAGAGTTCCTTTAATATACCTTAGAACTCTCTTTGCAGCCTTGTAATGATCCATAGAAGCACAATGCAAAAATCTTGAAAGAACACTTACAGCATAGAGGATATCAGGTCTTGTTGCAGTCAAATACATGAGACAGCCAACAAGACTTCTGTAAATGCCCTCATCAGCCTTCTCTACAGCGTCATTCTTACTCAGCTTCTCTTTTTGATTCATTGGAGTAACAATAGCCTTACATCCCTCCATGCTAAATCTGTTCAGGATTTCTTTTGCGTACCTTTTCTGATTAATAAATATTCCTTGCTGATCTTGTTTTATCTCCATGCCCAAGAAATGGGACATAGTTCCAAGATCTTTCATCTCAAAGACTTTCTGCATTTCTTGCTTGAATAAATCAACTTGCTCAACATTGCTTCCTGTCACCAAAAGATCATCAACATATAAAGAGACAATCAATAAATCAGCATGTGAGTGCTTGATGTATAAAGTTGATTCATTTAAGCTTCTTATGAATCCAAGGCTTTGCAAATGCTCATCTATTCTGCTATACCAAGCTCTAGGAGCCTGCTTCAACCCATACAAGGCTTTCTTCAGCAAGTAGACCTTTTCCTCTTGTCCTTGAATAGCATAACCTTCTGGTTGTTCCACAAAAATCTCCTCCTCCAAGTAGCCATTGAGAAAGGCTGGCTTAACATCAAGCTGCCATACAGCCCATCCCTTTTGAGCTGCTATTGCAAGTATTAATCTGATTGTATCTAGGCGTGCAACAGGTGCAAAAGTATTTGTGAAATCCTCTCTATACACTTGGATATAGAGAGTATTTGTGGAGCCATCAGCATTCAGCTTTGTTTTGAACACCCATTTCACACCTATGACTTTCTTGTGTTCTGGTCTATCAACCAAAACCCAAGTTTGATTCTTATCAATCATATTCAACTCCTCCTGCATAGCATCAATCCACTTAGGATCCTTCACTGCATCTCCAAAATGTTTAGGTTCCACCAAAGACACATTACATCTCTGGTACACATTAAATAATGATCTTGTACCTCTAACTGGAATGTCATCAATGGTTTCATCTAATGGAGAGGTTGTAGATGATGATCTACTATCTGGAATACTCCTTTTCTCCTCCCAATGCCACTTTTCCAGTTCTTCAAATTGAATATCTCTGTTGATCACTAACTTTCCAGATTGAGGTTGAAATACTTTATAGGCTTTAGAGACACTACTGTAGCCTATAAAGATGCCTGTATCAACCCTCTTATCAAGTTTATCTCTCTTCACCTGTGGCACAAGAGTATAGCAGATACAACCAAACACTTTCAACTTCGTTAGAAGTGGCTTGTAACCATACCATGCTTCAAATGGTGTTTTCCCTTGTAATGCTTTAGTAGGCAGCCTGTTTTGCACAAATACAGTCGTATTAGCTACTTCAGCCCAAAATTTTTTGGGTAGATCTTTCTCATGAAGCATGCAACGAGACATCTCCATAATAGTTCTGTTCTTCCTCTCACTAACACCATTTTGTTGTGGAGTGTAGGGAGCTGTTAACTAATACTCAATTCCAGCTTCTTCACAAAATTTAGTGAACTGATTTGATGTATATTCAGTCCCATTATCAGATCTAAGAATCTGAATTTTGCAGTGACTTTGATTTTCAATCCATGCCTTGAAATTCCAAAACACTCTTGCAACTTCAGTTTTGAATCTCAAGAAAAATATCCAACACATTCTAGTTAGATCATCAATGAAAGCTATATAATAAAGACTTCCATTCAAAGATGGCTCAGACATAGGCCCACAAAGGTCAGTATGGATCAACTGTAGCTTTTGAGTTGCTCTCTAAATTGATGAGCAAATGGCAGCCTGGTTTGCTTCCCATATTGACACACTTTACAAACTGACTTTAGAGGTTCCAGTGAAGGTACTCCTTGTACCACATCTTTCTTACTTAGATCATGCAATACAAACTCATTGCAATAGCCTAGCCTTTTGTGCCAAAGTTCAGTTTCATCACTGATTACAACATGAGCTCTTTGATCAACATCAGTCAATTCCAAAGAAAATCATCTATTTTTCATGTTGACTTTAAACAATAAGTGACCATAAGCATCACTAATCAAACACATTTTATTTTTAAACAATACTTCAAAACCTTTATCCGTCAATTGATCAACATTAAGCAAATTTTGATCTACTTCAGGAATGAAAATGACATTTGAAATCTTCTTTATACCTGAAGAAGTTTGCAATGTAATAGTGCCTCTACCTTTAACCTTCATTCTATCTCCATTTCCTATTTTTGCTGTAATTCCTGCTACATCTTCAAGATCAATAAATAACTCTGGATTGCTAGTCATGTGGTTAGAGCAACCACTGTCTATCAACCACATTTCATTTGAGGTTGTGACTGAAAAACATTTTGCAATGAATAAATGCTCCTCCTATTGATCTGCAACATGAGCTTCTGTCTCTTGTTGAGGTTTATTTTTGCATATTTTTGCAATATGCCCCAACTGCTTGCACTTATTACACTTAACATCTGGTCTCCTCCAACATTTGAATGGCAGATGACCCTTCTTCCCACAATGTTCGCAAGGAGGAAAATCACGCTTGTTGTTATCTCCCTCCTTCTTATCACAACCGTCCTCCTTTTTCCCTTTCTTCTTTCCTTTCTGATTTTGATTGACCTGCAGCTTGACTTGCAATGCTCCCTCAACAGATCCTTCTTGCCTCATCTGCCTTCTTTGTTCCTGTGCTTGCAAGGCACTCAAAAGTTCTGCCAAAGTGATGTTTGACAAATCTTTTGAGTTCTCCAAGGCTGAGATGGTTGTCTCAAACCTTTCTGGAACAGTTACTTGCAACTTCTGCACTATCCCAGAGTCAGCAAATTCTCCTCCCAATATCCTCACTTTATTTGCAATTCCTAGAAGTTTATCTGAATACTCTTGAATAGTTTCAGATTCCTTCATCTTTTGCATTTCGAATTCCCTTACAAGATTCAGCATCTGCATACCTTTGATCTTATTATCTCCTTCATACTCTTTCTTGAGATAATCCTAGATCTCCTTTGCTGTCTTCAGGGTCATAATTCTGGTGAAGATTGTTGGAGAAACAAAAGAGAACAAACAAGACTTAGCTTTTGACTTCCTATGCTTCTTCTCTTTGTGACTTCGTAGTTGAGCTACTGTAGGACTTTCTGACAAAGGAGGAATCTCATAATGATCCTCAACAGCTTCCCATAGATCATTGGCATCTAGATAAGCCTCCATTCTCACTACCCACATATGGTAATTTAGGCCATCGAAAACTGGAGGGGCTATGGCAGTAAAAGAAGGTTCAACTTGTATGGAGGTTTGCATTTTGGCTAACACTCAGTGTTTATCTCACAGGTCCCACAAGATATAACTTCTCTGATACCAATTGAAAGTTTTAAAAGAAAACAAAAAGAAAAACTGAAAAGAAAGAGCACAGAAAAATATTTCTGAGGACGTTACTTTATTCATTCTACAATTGGGTATTTAAATACATCAAATCATAATGATTAAAATTTAAAAAAAAAAAAAATCTGCCACTATCCCATCAAATCAGCAACAGACTTGACCCACTACTAATATCCCATTAAATCAGAGTTACGTGGCTAAATGGCTAGAAATCAGGAAACTAACTTTGACTCAAATAAATTCAAATAAATTTATTTTAAAACAGCAAATAATTCCTAAAAATCAGCAACAAATCGTGCAACTGATGAGGCACATCTCAACAATATTTAGTACCGACCAACAACAATTGCAGGTGTGTGTGTATGTTACTTGTTCTGTCATGTCATATTTCATATCAAGTTAATAATTTTGTTAATAAATTACATCATATCCTTCTTAATCACTTGGATTATATTCTGAATGGGTTGCGAAGGACAGTATGGACGGAATTATAGACACAGTAGCTTGACCTCACTCTCTCGATCCATTGGTTGATTTGTTGAACACGGGAGGAAGATTGGTTTTGGTAGGAGCATCACTAAAAAATCCTGAGTTACCAACTATGCCTTTGATGAGGGGTACGTACGTAAATTAATTTCTTAATCTCTGCATTTTTTATGTGTTATTTTAAAACACTTGTTCTGATTGATAATACGGTGATGGATATATATATACACAAATATATAGGAAGGAAGATGATCGCAGGTAGTGCAGCTGGAGGAATGAAAGAGAGCCAAGAGATGATTGATTTTGCAGCGAAGCATAACATCACAGCAGATATGGATGTTGTTTCAATGGATGACGTGAACACTGCTTTAGAACGAGTTGCCAAAAACGATGTCAAATATCGTTTTGTGATTGATGTCGCCAACAGCCTACATAAGGTCTCTCTTGTTGCCTAGAATCTGACAATGAATGAAAGTCTTCTCTATCCAAGCACTTCGTATGAAGAAAAATCGACTCCAATCACAATGAATTTGATTTAGAGAGACAAACACCTATTACTATCTCCGGTGCTTAATATTAGTTCTTGTTCGTAGTAAAAATTGCACTTCGAACAAGATTTTATATTAAGATTCAGAGGTAATATTTCTTTTTGTTGGTAATATTTCTTTTTGTTACACTTTTTCTACTGTAAGAGAGCATAAGATGCTTCAGCTTTTGTTTATTTTGTGTTGAGTGTGGTTTGCATGCATGGCTGGCTGCATTTTTTTTTCCTTTTCTTTTTGTGTAAATTGCGTGGTTGTATTTTAATATTCATATTACTGTGTTTGTGTGTGGTGTTATAAATAATTCCAATAAAAGCTTGCTACACTACTTTTATCCTAAGATATTTTGTTCCTACCCTTTTTCTCAGTACAGCAGTAAGAAAATGGAAAACTATATAATCAGAAATTTCAACATTCCAACTTTAGGAAAAAAAAATTAGGCACTGTAAGTCAAATACTCATGATTTTTAAGTAGAAAAACACTAATTTGGAATTGGGAAAATCCTAGAAAAATACGCTTAAAATAGGGGGGGAAATAAATTAGGGAGTCCAATATTTCAAATCCCAAGTTAGACATATGAAAAGAATCTGATATTTGAAAATGTTTCCAAATGACCAATCTGCCCTTGACAACATTCGCTGAGTATGTATAGTAAAATTGTTAATTGCAATTCTTAAGTTGTTATTCTGTATACCTAAGTTGATTACACATCACAATTAGCAACTTCAGTTTATAAATTGACAACTTGAGCTTCCTAAATGCCAACAACCTTATAGATAATATTTTGAAGCCACACATGTGAGGCATCACTAACTACATAGGTATAGAGAATAATAACTTAAGAATCTCAATTAATAACTTCAGTATACATATTAACAACTTGAGCTCCCTAAATGTTTTCAAGGGCAAATTGGTCATCTGAAAAAATTTACAAATCCCTGATTCCTTCCACAAGTCTGACTTAAGATTTGTGATATTAGGCTCCTTGATTTGTCTTTTCCCTATTTTAAATGTATTTTTCTGGGATTTTCAGATTTTGAAGGTATTTTTCTAGAATTTTTTTTAAAAAAACATATTAATAATGGCATAAATTTTATTAAAAAAATGCTAAAATTTATGTTTAGTCTATTCATTTTAAATGAAGTTTTAATTTAGTTCATTTGGTTCATAAAATGTACTTTAAATCCCTTAATCATAACACATTATTCGTCTCATTTGATGGGAAATACTAGCTCAATAAATTTAAATAGTGTCTTAATAAGTATATATTTTATAATTAAATAGGTGTAGATTTTAAGATATATTTAATTACATTTATTAAGATTTGATACCTATTTAATTATCCTTTATATAGTTTCTATCCTTTAATTAATTATAAAATAAAAAGGGAATTGTAATATAAAATCTACTCATGGCGTTTTATTTTTTAGGATATTAAGAGATAGAAGATATCAAATCAAAAAGAATGTATGGATGCAATCCAACAAATGATATATGTCGGAAATTAAGAAAAACTAAATATATAGAAGAGTTGCAGCATAAAGAATTGGCAAGGCCTACACAAGAAATTGAAGATCAAACAAAGGAGATATGCGTAACACACATAACTGGAAATACCTTTTAATCTTTTGTATATTATATTATATATATTTAAAGGAAAGAAAAGGATAAGACAAGAATCCGAAAACAGATATTTGGATTAGAATTTGAGAGGCACAACGTACATAGCCCATGGAAGAAATCTATATAAAGGAGAGAGAACAGCGAACATCAGGCGGGGGCAGTCTTGACAGCAGTGGAAAATAAAGCCAAGAATAGAGGAGGGATTCTGGCAGCAAAGAAAAGCAAGCAACAATAGTCAGACTTTCTTTAACCTGTGAGGCAATGAGAAAGAAGAGGACAACTAGGATCTTTTCTTATTGCCACGGTAAGAAAGATTTTGCTCTCTTCTCTTTTCTTCCACCTATTTAATGACTTTAGATTTTATCTTTATTTTTTTATGGATTTTGTTAAAGCCATATGTGGTTAATTCTTTTCTTGAACCTAGAGTAACTATAAATGGATTCATGGATTAGAGCTTAGCTGAACCATTAAATTATGCTTAATGTTATCTTGTTTACTTAATTTTGTTATGTCTTGTCTATTTAGTGCTTAATTATCACTAAGTATAAAATTGGAGAATTTTGATTGACTTGGAAAAGGAATTTTAATTTGGCCATAGGATTAAGTAATGTTAGATTGGAATTTATTCTAATTTGTCAATAAGATAGGAATATATCTATTGGACCCATATAGTCGTGTTAGAGTGAATTTGGATATTTATAGCCTCTTGAATAGATTGTTAGGAATAACAATTTTAATTTGAAAGATGGATGTAAGTGATCGAGAAATACTTATATCTATTAACATTCTAGCTAGATTAACAAGTTATAACATTAAGTCAATTTATTTGGGTAATTACACGCTCTAAAACTTAAAGAAAGAATTAGTCGCTCTAGGTTCTTTTTCTCGATTGAAATTTTTAAAACACTAGTTTACTAGTTTTCTTTTCTTATCTTTAAATTTCTCATTAATCTCATTATCTTTGATTTAGTCAACTTAAATGAACTTAGAAAATTTAATGCCTAGTCAGTAATTATTTTTTAGTCTTTATAGGACGACCTTAATTTTCTAATTTACTATTTTACGGCTTATGCACTTGCGGTTCCTACTTAAAATTTGGTAGCATCAAGTGTTTTACTTAACGTTATATAGTAATCGTAAGTGTACGGGCAGTAAAATGGTAACTAAATTTTAAGTTGGAACCGCAATTTTAAGGCACATACACTCAAAAAACTTGATGCTACCAAATTTTAAGTAGGAACCACAAGTGTATAGGCTATAAAATAGTAAACTAGTAAATCAAAGTCATTCGACAGAGATTCAAAAATAATTACTAACTAGGCATTAAATTTTCTAGGTTCATTTAAGTTGAGTAAATAAAAAACAATGAGATTAATGAGAAATTTAAAGATAAGAAAAGGAAAAAAGTAAAGTAGCGTGTCAAATATTTCAATCAAGAAAAACAACCAAGAGCGGCTAATCCTTTTTTCAAGTTTTGGAGTATGTAATTACCTAAATAAATTCACTTAATGTTAACTTGATAATCTAGAGTATTGATAGATATAACTATCTCCCGATCACTTACATCCCTCTCTTAAATTAAAATCGTTATTCCTAACAATCTATTCAAGAGGCAATAAATATTCAAATTCACTCTAACATGACTATATGGGTTCAATAGGTATATTCCTATCCTATTAGAATATTAGAGTAAATTCCAATCCCATATTACTTAATCCTATAATTAAATTAAGATCCCTTTTTCAAGTGTAATCAAAACTCCTTAATTTCATACTTAGTGGTGATCAAGCATTAAATAGATAAGACATAACAAGATTAAGTAAACAAGATAACATTAAGTATAATTTAATGGTTCAACCAAACTCTAATCTAAGAATCAATTTATCGCTACTCTAGGTTCAAGAAAAAGAATTAGCCACACATATAATTTTAACAAAATTCATAAAGAAATAAAGCTAAAATCTAGAGTCAATAAATAGGAGGAAGAAAAGAGAGGAGAGCAAAATCTTTGGGGCCGTCACAGTAAGAAAAGATCCTAGCCTTGTTGCTTGCTTTTCTTTGTTGTCAGAATCGCTACTCTATTCTTGGATTTAATTCCCGCTGTCGTCAAGACTGGCCCTGATGTTTGCTGCTCTCTCTCCTTTATATACATTTCTTCTATGGGCTATGTGTGTTGGCCCTCTCAAATTCTAATCCAAATATATTGTTGTTTTATCCTTTTCTTTCCTTAAGATATATATAATATAATATAATATACAAAAGATTAAAGGATATTTCTAGTTATGTGTGCTGTACATATCTCCATTATTTGATCTTCAATTTTTTGTGTGGGCCCTGCCAATTCTCTATGATGCAACTCTTATATATATTTAGTTTCCTTAATTCCCAACATATATCATTTGTTGGATTACATCCGTATATACTTTTTGATTTGATATCTTCTATCTCTAAATCTCTTGCAAAATAAAACGATATGAGTAGATTTCATGTTACAATTCTTTTTTTATTTTAAAATTCATTAAATGATAGAAACTATATAAAAGATAATTAAATAGGTATAAAATCTTAATAAATGTAATTAAATATATCTTAAAATCTATACCTATTTAATAATAAAATATATACTAATCATGTCTATTGACAAAACATGATTAAATTTTAATCCTTTAATATAATAGTTTTATATTTTTAAAATTAAAATAAACCCGCTACTATGCAGATCGAGCTATCGACGAGTTTTTGATACCTTATTATCCCACTAATAAATATTCTTTTTAATTCAAGGTTGTTGCTCCTTGAAAAGATCGAAAAGTATAAAGCGGAAGACGAAATTTAGCAAATCTAGCTCGATGACAAAGCCTAGGAATATAATCCTCCTACAAAATAATATAAGAATCAAGCTAGCTATGGTTTAACCAGTTTTATAGAATAATAACGAAATATACCTAATTACATATCCTTATACTCAGTTATAGAGAGATATTCCAGAACACTTGCTCACAGTGAGTAATAATGCCTTCTCATTCCATGTACTGTGCATGCGTTCAAAGTATTATTTTATTATCTTCAGGTGATGAAACACATAATTTTTCCTAATATCGTTTAATACTAACCGTTTATACTAGTTCATTTCTATAATAGGGTGGCTGACAATTAATAACTATCACCATGCGCTATATAGTATTACTGAAAAAATGGATTAGGAACAATATCTAGCTCATAGTGAACTAACTATGACTCTGCACAATTACAGATAATGGCTCGCTTTAATCACTCTTGATTTGTGAGATCAGTTAGTGGGTGGATTCATTTACAGTGATCAAATGTGATTTATTATGCTAATGCATTTTAATCGAGCAGGTTAGAGTAGTGACGCAGGGCATTAGCTATATAGTGCTTGTTTGGATTAACGATAAAAATTGTTTTTTTAACGAGACTTGCAATGTACGAGATAAGTATATGAGAGGAGTTTTATTTCGATTTACATGAACAAGCTATTCAAACTCTAATCCAAACAGGCCAATAGACTCCACTTGTAGCACATCATCAATATATGGAAATCCAATAATGTCATTTAATTATTTGGGGCAAGAGAGAAGACAATGAGACCATTCGAAGAAAGGGGAGAAGAACCAATTAGCAAGGTATGAGCCTGATTGCATGGTTTAATTGAACGTGAACTCTGCTTCCACGGAGCAGGTTAAAGTAGAGCAAGGCAAGTTACTCTTCTCCAATGAAAGGGTAGGAACATAATAGAGGAGAAACACCCCTACACCCACAAAATTAATTCATATATCCTTACAATCTCACGTTATTTTCAGTCAGATCTTTATGTTTTTCATTGGATCCTTACAGTTTCCTTAATTATACGCATTAATCTTAATGCTCATAGTTTAAGGTGAATATGCTGATTAAGTGATATGTAAATTGTTACAAAATACAAAATAGAAAAGAGGATTTTAAGAATAAAATTTATTTATTATCAACATAATAAAAATTATTATGTTTATAATGGTCTTCTTACATCTATGTGTGTGTGCGCGCCCTCTAATAAGACATAATTTGGAGAGTTGATTTTGATCTTAATTAAATATAAAACTTATTTTTCATATTTATTAATATTTTTCTAATTTATCTTTATTGATACTCCTTCCAATAATAATCAAGTAATACAAAGATTGAGGGAATTAAAGGACAAATGATTAGGGTGCTTTAAGAAAAAATGTTATATTAACTAAGGACCCGGTGGGAGTAATTTGGTTGATTTTTATTTTAATTAGATCTATCTATCAAACAAAACTAATCAACATTTCTAGATGGCAAAATGTTCCCAACTAGTGAGTCTGTCTCTGAAGATCACAAGTTATCTACATACCCATTCCCAGCAATAATATTATTGCAAACACCCTAGTATCTCATCAGCTCAAGAAAATGAGAGTACACCAGCCTATGGATATGCCGCTAGAGACTCTTCAGGAATTGTCTCCCCTTTTCACTTCACCAGAAAGTCTATATTGATCTATGTATAGCAGCATATGCATATATATGGCTACTGCTTATTATATATAATTGCAAATGGAGATATATGTACATATATATATACATATATATATATGCGCAACAGCATAACCATTTTATCTGTTGTAAATACAGGGCCAACGGTGATCATGATATTACCATCAAGATACTGTACTGTGGGATTTGCCATGGTGATGTTCATTATCTCAAGAATGAAATGAATATTCCAGAAGGCAAGATCTTCTATCCTATGGTTGCGGAGTATACCCTTCTTTAGTTTTCATCCTCCAAATTTATTAAGCCTTTTATATTACACTAGCAAAAAAAACTGTCAATTTGCGATGAAATTCTGTCGCTAATTTAACTTAACGTTATGTCACTAATTAATTAGTGACAATCTATTTTATGAGAAATCGTACAATTCCATCGTTAATCCACTGTTTTTTTAGTGTTGTTTGCCTTTGGGCATGAATCTAACGACTTGATGATTTCCTTATCAGGCACGAGACGAGATTGTGGGGGAAGTGATCAAGGTGGGTCGCAGTCAAGAAATTTAAAATTGGTGATATAGCAGGTGTAGGTCCTACCTCTAGTTCGTGTCGCTCCAGTTCTAGCTGCAACCAAGGTTGGGTACAATATTGCCCCAAAAGAATTGCGACTTATAATTCAATTGATCGAGATGGATCTGTGATATAAGGTGGCTATTCTGATAAAACTGTGGTTGATGAACATTTTGCTGTCAAAATGCCCAATAGCTTGCCCTTGATGGAGCAGCGCCATTATTATGTGCTGGACTCAGTGTACAGTCCCATGAAGTACTCCGTCTTATTTATAAACAAATTTTTTTCTTATACGGTTGATCCTTTTTACAAGCAATTTTCACTTTTTGTCTGAAAATGTAAGTTTCTCTTTTCTATTTTACCCTTATTAAATATTTATTCTCTCTCATATCTTATACTCGTTATCTCTCATACTTTTTATCTATTCTCTCTCCTATATTCTTTTTATAAATAGGGACATACATGAAAAAAAAATATAGCATTTTTGAGTCTGACACAATTATTATTTTTAACTACCAGTTCCTTTTACACGATTAATAGAAAAATTGCTTACAAATAGAGCTACAAGGAGTACAATGGATTGTGTGAGGCTGGTCAACATTTGCGTGTGGTATAGGGTTTTGTGGACTTGGCCACGTGACAGTCAAGTTTGCTAAGCCTATGAATATATGATAAATATATATTTTATAATTAAATAGGCATAAATTTTAAGATATATTTGATTACATTTATAAATATTTTATATTTATTTAATCATCTTTTATATATTTTCTATCCTTTAATTAATTATAAGAGAAAAGAAGAATTTGAATATAAAATATACTCATATCTTATTTTCTCTTACGGGAGATATCATCGTAATTCAGTGAGGAAGTATTAAATTAATTAAGGAGCAATGAGCAAGAATTGGAGGAGGCAATTCATTAAATTATATATATATATATATATATATATAGAATATATATCATATTCAAAAAGAGAGAGATTTCGGATCATGAGATAGCATCGTAGATCCCACATGAAGCAATAAAGTTGTCCCTGGATTGTTTAATTAGTGAAAGAATATTATGAATATCAAGGTTGTGGAACCCGGACCGAATTGGCCGGTCCGACCCGAAAACCGGCGAACCGGCCGGTAGATCGGTCAAGTTTCCAATTCGATCCAGCTTCCTATTTAAAAAAAAAATAATAATTTTTCTTTAGAATTTTATATTAACCAGCCTAAAATCTTCAATTTCTCATCGGTTTGACCCCAATCTGATCCACTGACCCTTAACCCAGTATTCCAACCTGTTCAATATCCGGTCTAGGTTTTAATACCTTGATTGTGATAGATATATCAAATAAAACGGAGAGCAGGGCCAGCATGGAAGGAGAGGAACATATATTATATTAATATGTGTATGTCATATGCGAGAGGACCAGAGCAGATGACTGAGACAAGAGACAGTTGAATCGGAGGAAGGATAGAGACTCACTATAGCCTAGTGACAGCAGCGACGTGAGAATGAGCGTGGCTGGAGCGAGGATTGAACAAGGGAAGCTGAACAAAGATTAGAGAGTTTGGGTTTGAAGATTCAAAGATATTTGGAGCTTTAAATTTGGTTTTCCATTAATTTTCTTCTCTCTTTTTCTTAGTTTCTGATATGAACCAAATTATTATCTATGGTTTTGGTTTGTTGATAAACATAGGTAGCTAATTTTCTTGAACCTATTTATAGATTGAATTTTTATTTACTCTCTTTTTGCATCGAATGAAGTTTTTGTATTAATTTTGTCTAGCTCTTAATACCTCTAAATGTTTTATCACCGTTTAATTGCCTTGTTCATTTAAATTACTCTTGAGAAAGATAATTTAAGTGTAGAATTAGGTAAAATCATGTTAGACTTAAAGTTTAGGTATTAAACGGATAGTTTGTTAGTACCATAGAGATATAGTTACTAACCTAATATTATCATATTAAAATTGGTGTTTAAAATTAGTCCTTATAAATTAATACAAGAGATTGATTAGTTTATTAGGATAAATATTTGATTTTGACTCAAGAGAGCATTATCGAATGCCTTTGAATCTTAGACAAATACATATCTAAGTTTGATTGTTTATTGAGGATAAATTAACTAGTTCATGAAATAGAAAGGGAATAGATAATCCTAGGTCCTTAATACTTGTGAAGTTAAGTGTTATTTTCCTTTGATTTCTTAAAATTAAAACAAAAATTGAATTTTTCTCAACCTAATTAAGAATATAATTGCTATAACTAGCTCACTTTCCTTTTCCTTAATCCTCATAGGAATGATCTTTTTGTATTACTTACGACGATCTGTACTCTTAACAACATATGAAGGTGACTGTGATAAGTACTTCTCCGGGGAAGAAGAAGCGTTGGGAAGTCATGGTGCTGATGCTTTCATACTTAGTACCGACCAAATACAAATGCAGGTATGTGTAAATGTTCCTCGTTCTCTTTCGTGTCATGTTCCATACCAAGTTTAACTTTCTCAGTAAGTCAGATCGTACTTGATCATTGTTGTTTGAATATATTAATCCATCCTTAGTAAATTAAAGTCCAAACCTAATGCAAATTGGTGCTATTGTTTAAATATGAAGAAATATATGGGTCAAAGAGAGAGCTGTGTAATTATATAAATATGAAGAAATATATGGGTCAAAAGAGAGAACTTTTCTTTTATGGTTCAAGAGTTATATTTATTCTCATACATCGATAATATCTATTTTAATATGTTTAATTTGTACAGATACTATATAAAGGATATGGGATTGAGGGAATAGATAATCTGAATAATATATATCAAACACAAAATAATGGTTCTCTTTCTTAGAAAGTTCTCTCATAAAAATGACCTTTTCTTTTCCTCTCTTGGGTGTCTTTGTTGTGTATAACGTAATCAGAGTCCGCATCAGTACTTCGGTTTCGTGTGTGTACTTCAGTGAGTCAATTGGATTCTAAGTACACATGAAATTCTTACAATTAGAATTTCTGAACAGGATGCGAAGGACGCCATGGACAGAATTATAGACACAGTTGCTGGACCTCACTCTCTCCATTCATTGGTTGATTTGTTGAAGACAGGAGGCAAGTTGGTTTTGGTAGGAGCATCAGTAAAAAATCCCGAGTTACCAACTTTGCCTTTAATGATGGGCGCGTAAGTTAATTTAATTTCTTACACTTCATTTTATGTGTTACTTTAAAACATCTGCTCTGATTAATAATATGGTGATGGAAAATATATATGTATATATAGGAACAAAAATGATCGCAGGTATAGCATAGGAGGAGGAATGAAAGAGAGCCAAGAAATGATAGATTTTGCAGCGAAGCATAATATAACAGCAGATACTGAGGTTGTTTCAATGGATTACGTGAACACTGCCTTGGAGCGAGTTGCAAAAAATGATGTGAAATATCGATTTGTCATTGATGTAGTCAACACGCTTAAGGATGTTACTAGTGAAGAATCCTGATCAGATGACCAAGAGAAGAATCCAAATTTTATTTTGTTGCGTTTTAATCAATAATCATCAATGTATTTATAGTAATCAATAATGTTAGTGGTTATTGGCCCATAATATGAATAAAAGTTGTCCTTAATTACCTCTTACTTGCAAGTGATTGGGTTGGGTGCCTTGATAATAAAAGGTGCCTACTGGTGGTTTTTGTGTTTTCTTTGGTAGTAATTGGATTTCTTTGTCTGCTAGAAAATAACTCATTGTTGCTAGATCATCTACAGAGGCTGAGTATCATTCTCTACCTTTAGCAATTTGTGATATCTCATTTGGCTTCAATCTTTGCCAAGAGGAGGTAGGTGGTTTTCTAACCAATAGTTCCAACACTTTTGTGATAACGTTGGTGCTGCATATTTCACTGCTAATCTTGTTATGAGTGCTAGGATGATCGGACTTAACATCACTTTCTTATCTGTTTCTAAAAAATAAAAATCAACTGGCTGACATCTTCACTAAGCCACACCATGCACCTCGTTTTAAGTTATCAAGCTCAAGCCTCATAGTTCTCCCATCATTGCTCAGCATGAAGGAGGGTGTTGAAGCAAAAGCAAGCATTACACAATGATGCCCAATAATATAAAAGCCCAATAAATGGCCTTATGTTGATAGGCTGATACAACGTTGATATCGTTTTACCGTTGTTAATTTTTACGTCTTAATCAAATTTTGGTTTTAACTTTTGTAATTTTAAATTATTGGTTTTAACCCCTTATAATTTTATAAGAATTTGATCTAAACTTTACTATAGAAACTAAAATCAAAACTCGTTAAAAATATAAGAATAAGT
This sequence comes from Inga laurina, assembly GCA_963855925.1. Lineage (NCBI taxonomy): Eukaryota > Viridiplantae > Streptophyta > Magnoliopsida > Fabales > Fabaceae > Inga > Inga laurina. The sequence goes on from OY979710.1 coordinate 52,877,153, forward strand.
CGTTAAACTCAAATCAACTCTTTAAAAATTGCGGAGGCAAAATCTAATGATTTGAAATTATAGGAACAAAAACTAAAATTCAATCAAATTAACACTAATTTTCTTATTTTTGGAGGAATTTAAATGTGTTGTAAAAATTAGAACAATTTATAATCTGAAAGCAATCAAGCATATGTGTAGCGGAAGACCGATGTGGTCATGATTTTAATGTCTGAGAGAAAGGGCACAGGCCTGCATAAAGCAGAGCCCACCAGAGAATCAAGCTAGGCTGGGCCATGGATGGGCTGGCTCAAGCTACTTAACCGTACGAAATTAAATCGCATATCAACACCCAGGAAAAACGGTATTGTTTATCCAAAACAAATAATTTGAATTGAACTACCCAATTTTCTTGTGAATTATACATGATTCTAACTTTTGAATGGCCCGTGTAAATAATTTGGTTTATTATAAATTTAATTATGTGTGTGTTATTTACTAATACATACAAGGAATTTTAATTTAAAATCTTTAGTCACACTGTTTACCCATACACTTTAGCTAGGAATAGGATCATTAGATTAAGTGGCTTTTCACAAGAACAGTGTATATAGGTAATGCTTTAGTGTTTATCGAATATTATTGTGATGCTATGACAAAGCTGTTAAACATATTAATTTCATATTTATTAAACTGTTGGTAAGATTTTGTGGGGTGTGCCAAAGTTTTTTTAAGAATCTTACTTATCTGAAAAATAATCCGACTTCAAATGGTTTTGGGTACCTTAAGGTCTCTCAATGCAGTTTCCCCAGACTACAAAGTTAAGAATATAACTAAGAATAAATTCAGAAATAAGAAAGAAACTCTAATAAGGATAAGTACAGCATGACATTAAAATTGAAACAAGGTGAAGTTAAAAACATGGAGAAGTGATGAATCAAATGATTAAAACATAAAGAAATTACATGGGGCCAAAGATAAGTGTAGAAAAGATAGATATATGTAGAAAACTTGAAGAAATATAAGATACTCGCTGGTTCAAAGAGTTATGCTGAATGATGCTTGATGGGAGAGGGGCCTCTTTATATTTATAGAGGGGTTAAGCTTGTTTTAAAATACTCACGTCCCTTGAATATCATGGGTGGAGTAACATACATCGAGTTAATTAATTAATTACCCTCACGTGATAATCTTGGACCTAATTAGTTGCTAATAAGGCTTATGATACATTATTATTAATTATTTTGATTATTTTTAGCCCTCTTATTTTATCTTGGGTAATCCATACATGCTTCAAAATTATTATTCTGATGCAAACATCAATATTATCTTAAGATTTTATAAATATACTATCATAGTTGACTCTAATGAACTGAGTTATTAATCAATTCATGACAACGTGTGAAACTAAAGTTTTAAACTCTTGTGAAGAGAATTGCTCCCGTTTAGTGTGTAACAACACTTTGATGAAATTTTTTCCAACAAGAGGATATATATACTACCTTCGATTTTAAATATAAGAGTTAGTTAATTAATTTCTTTTGAATAAATTAAAGGAAGTGAAATAAGTTACTTAATTAAATAGTATGTTGTGTACCATTAAATTATATATAAATTTATAAGTCAGATAAATTATATGTCTTATATTTAAGATCAGATATATATAGTATATATTATGTTCGCATGAGTATGTATTTAGTTGTGTTAATGTGAGTCTGAGAAGGACGGAGAGAGTTGGTAAAGGACGAGGAAAGTGCAGAGAGAGACAGAGGGGGCTGGGCTGAGCTTGAGGAAGAAGAGGATCAGACCATATCAGTCTGTGTGTGTCTGTCTCTGTCTCTCTGTTAATGTCCTCCCTCCCTCCTCCTCCGTTACGTTGCTGTCTCCCCCCCCCCCCTCCCCCCCCCCCCCCCCCCCCCCCCAAATCCTATGTATCCTTCATAACTCACCATTTTCTTAATTCCCTCTACATCACTCCAAATATTCAACACACATTTCCAATTTTATGACTCTTCCATTTCAACCCCCTCTCTTGACAGTGACTCTTCATTTACGACCCTTCATATGTTTCCCTCTTGCCTCACTCGCCAAACAATTTAAAATTCCAACTCTTATATCTACAACACTATTACAAATAAACACGTAAAAGGCTTCGATCGGGACTTTCTTTTATCTTGATAAAAATAAATATCCATATATATATATAGTACATGATGATAAATAACCTGCTTTTTTAACCACCAAGCACTTGATTCAATTTGGTGGTAGAGTTTTGCTGCCCTTATGTCTTAATCGGTTCGATTAGGATTAATCTGAACCCCGATGAATTGCATAAAATGAAATTTATATATGTGTATATATTATAGTTTTGTGATGAAGGATAAAAGAGAGAGAACGTTACTTTAAAAAGATAGTAGAATTAATTGAAGTGAGGTATTGTAAAGGCGTTGCTGAGAAACAAGTAAAACTTGTGAAACAAAACGTCATGTGGGAGAATACAAAGCAAGAGCAATTAAGAGAGTGCTTATATTAATTGGAGGGAGCATTAATAGTAAGCAGCATAATGGAAGCGGTCGGTTGGTCGAGTGGTTGCTTTATTTACAAGTCGTCGGCTTATTTTCATGTTTGCTTTCATTGCTCTTTCCTTCCTAGCTCTGTGCTCCTTCTCAGTCCCTTCTGATTCTGAACCCATCACGGTACCCTCCTTTTCTTTTTCTTTTTTAATTAGTTTCATTGAAGGCGGGCCTTGGCGCAAATGGTGGGTGCGCTGGCTTTCCGCCCCCAGGTCCAAGGTTCGAGCCCTGGAAACGGCCTCTTGGCAATATGTCAGGGTAAGGCCGCGTACACATAGGGTCTCCTTCCCCTGAGCCCGAGCATTCGGGAGCTGCTTGCAGCACTGGGGTCCGCCTTTTTTTAATTAGTTTCATTACCAACTTTTTCCCTCCTCCTCTCTTCATATTCAACAAAATAGATTTACCCATTGGATACTAACATGTATGGAAGGTGTCTTTTATATATATAGCCACACAAGATGTTGGATAGGTCCCCATCTCTTCATGCCTTATGTTGAACTCAACGTCTGTCCTAGTCTCAAATTCCATATATACTATTCCCATATTTTTTCTGTTTTCTAGTTTTCTTGTTATCAACATCTGTATTTTATGTTTTGAAAAAAAAAAAAAAAAGCGAAAAAAGAGAGAGTGGGTATTGATTCCATTTATTAGAAGTTTAGAACACAAAGAGTAGTATTAGACAACCTTACTTATTTTTTTAAAAAAAAAAATTAAAGTAGGAATTTAAAATTTATATTGCATACCATTTAAAGATTATAAGTTAATCATAAAAACGAGATTTAGTAATAGATATCATAATTCAAAATATACAGAGAGAGACCAACTATATCTATAAAAAAGACAATTAAAAAACCAAATTGAGAACTGAACTCAGGTTCTACACCAAAACAAACCTTATACCTCCTTAAGTCATTAATACAAGAGCCAATTGATTTTTTTGTAGAGATTAAGGAAACTAAATAAGTTACATTAAACTTTTTATATTTATCGATAATCATCGAGTTAATTTGTCTAACTTATAAACTTATATATAATCTAATAATATACATCACATATTATAATTAAATAACTTATTTAACTTTTCTATTATCTTAAAAAAAAAAAAAAAAAAGTCAGCTGAGGAAGTATCAACTACGGTATCTTCAGCCCCTGGGAATAAGGAGAGATTGCGGAAACTGACTTATGCCCAGTTATGATACAACTGGCTTGCCATGGGGAGGTTGAAGAAGATCAGAAGTAACCGATAAAAGTGGTTACAGTGAGAGAGAGACTGAGTCAAACGTTGTTTGCTCGTGAGATGTAAGTAACGTTGAATACCAAAACTCCATAATATTGTATGGTTGTGGTTTCCAGTTCGGCCTCACGAGAATCCCAGCCTCCTTCCTCTCACGTTCTCTCCTCTCTTGTTTTCATCAGCCCACTCTTCCTGCAATTTTACGGCGCCCCACATTTCTTCTCAACCCCCTTTCGTCGGCGCTCTTAATTATCTCACTTCCCTAACCCTAATCACACATTTTTCTCTTACTTATGTTAATTAATCTGTCAAGTTCAATGAATCCTCCAGAAAAAACTAAAAAGATGGCCTTTCTCAGGGTATTGTTTTCAGTTCTGTTTCAGAATTCGCTGCTGTATGTAGTATATATGATTCGTAGTAATCTCTCAGTAAATCTTTTTTTCTGATCTTACACGTTATACATGTCTGCCTACATATGTTAGCTGCTTACCTTAAAGCTTTTCCATCAGCTAACCCACTACCAGACAAACTATGTGTAAATGGCTCATCATGACCGTTAAAGTAGCCTCCTGTTTTTTTTTAAAAAATGAGGCCGGTATAAATATATATAGTATATATATATATCCTTGCAGTTATAAGGCGTCTTCCCCATATTGTACTTTCTTCTATACTGTCAGACTCAAATATAGACACAAAGGTCAGGAGCAGAGCACGACAGTTATCGAAATGAGGTATATATATATACACACATAAAGAAATAGTTAGTATTTTTTTTTTCGGAGATGTGTTAGGTTTGGTCAATTCATATATGTCTGATCTCTCGACCACTCCTACTGTATTATGCTAACTTGTATGAATGATTGACTGCTTAACAACCCACAATCTTAATATATGAGCTCAATAATTAATCACATCCTTCTTCTTATTCTAGCGGAGCACCCACTTGCAAAGGACACTTGTACTCTTTCTCAAACTGATGCTTCTTCGATTAACTAAGTGACAAAGTAAAAAAAAGGGAGTCTATGATGTAGGGGCCATACATGCCTGTAATAATGGAGCACAGTGCCCAGAAGACACCACCACCAGTTCACTGCAATTAACTAAAAGTTAATGATCTGATATTAGGTAATGGAGAGGAGGTTAGGGAAGAGGAATAACATAAGGTTAAGATAAGGTTAAGGTGTAAAATTATCTCAAAAATTTTTGTTAAAAAATAGTGTTGTCCCAAAAATTTCAAAACATAATAATATTATTAAAAACTAACATTGATTGTCAAAAAATTGACATTGATTGTTAAATTTTTAACATAATTAAGATAATATTATTGTTTATTTTAATATTTTTGGTGCAACATTATATTATTTCTAAAAAAACTTTGATAATAATAATATTTCTTAAATAAAGTTTTTAAGATAAATTTGCATGTTAACTTGATAATATAACACGTGAGAGATTTTACATATGGGGTGTTCAAATCATGTACAAACATACACAATCACAAAAGCAAGTAAAGGTGTGAAGTACGTACATGTGAAAAATGTATAGAGAGATATGTATAAAAGAGTATGGGAGGGTGTGAAGCAGCATTGGATTCAAAAGGGACGTATCAAGGAAAGAAAGAGACAAGGTGTTGGCAGTGACAGAGAGAAAGCAGGCATTTGGCAAAAAAAAAAAAAAAAAAAGACAGAGAGAAAGCAGGCAGTGCTGTGTGAGGTGTGTAGTGTGTGATGTTCCTTTACTGACTCACAACATCTTCTCTTACTACTGTCCTCTCTGATCTGGGCCTACATCTATATGTACTATCCTCTATATCATTTCTTCCTCTCCTGCTTGCAGCCTATATTCTTTTGTTACCTTATCATCTATTATTATTCACTTGCCTCCTACTGTGCAACCATTATTATTATTATACACCAAATTACATTTGCAGGGTGGCTATGGACACTGCATACTAGCTCTTTAACTTTAATATTGTATGATTTTTTTTTTTACACTTCATACAATATTAACATGTATGTGGTTGAATTAGTTTTTTAGAATAGCTTTTATGATTTACGAGGTAAGTATATGAGAGAAGTTTTGTTTTAAGTTATGCAAACATAAGTTTAGAAACTTCCCAAACACTCACTTAGATTAAGTGACATTTGTTATTCTAACTTAACTAAGTATGCATTTGGATTAGTTTTTAGAAAATAGCTTTTATGATTTACTAGATAAGTATATAAAAGAAATTTTGTCTCAACTTACTAAAAAATGTTTCTAAAACCATGATTTCGTGGTTTCCCAAACACTTAGTGCATGTTTGGGAACACTTATTTTTTGGATATAAGTGTTTATTAGGCAAGCCGAGATAAAACTCCTCTCACATACTTATCTCATATACCATGAATCACGATTTATAAACACTTATTACCTAAAAATAAGCTATTCCAAAAGAGACTTTACGTACTAAGACTATCAATTTTGAAACTTGGAAACGCAACAATGTTAGGTGGTAGACGCGCCACTTGAAAAAATGGTTCTATCATGCCTTGAATTCAAATTAGCTAGGCTGATGAAGTTTCCCGTGATAAGGGGTTGATTTGGGGCACCGAGTGCATACGCAAAATATATTGCAAGAACTTCTCTTATCTGCATGTTTACTATCTTGTACAGTACATCGAATTTCCGTAATATATACAGATAATCAAAATAGTTGGCATAGTATGTACTTCTTTAGTATTTAATATATGACCTAATTGGAAAATTAGTTTTACTCCTAAATGTAAAACATATTTTCAATATTTATTATTCTCTACAAACTACCTACTTCTAATACTCCTTCAACAAGGTAATCGGTCTTTCTTTGATTGATTGAAGCCAAAAACCATCCTAGATAAGGGTATTTAAAATATGTCATATATATTTATTATAATTAACTAAATTTATTAGTCTAATCAAATTAAATTAGTTAGGTCATACATTAAAGATCAGAGGAATATATTAAGCTTAGCCGATGAGATTAGTTTGTATTCTAAACATGTTGGGTTTCAGGTACTTGATATAGGAGTATATATTGTTTTTGAACCCATAAAATCAAAAGTATAAACTTGTGTTAAAACTCGATCTAATTCATCTAAAAAGTTGGTATTAATTTTACTCTATGCTAGTATGGAAGAAAAAGCAACTAAGTAATTTTATTTGATAGAAAGTAAATTAAAGAAAGTTATCCAACGCACATTAAATAATCTTAATACATACATTTATAGTAATTGCATAATATCAATGTTAAAAAAGTGATAATTTATATTAAAGCTCTGCTGATTGATAGTAAGGAAAAGCATACATGGAGGTAGAAATTAAACCTCACTTTTTAATTTCTTTTTGGTGGATGAAAAAAAAAAAAAGAAAATACCGGTTGGAGCTAGCGGAGAATTTCCTATTTATATCCAGACATAAGTGTCAACATCCACAAAAATTTACATAAACTTGTAAGGGGCAAAAAACAAAGGCCTGCATGGTGACGGAAAAGTTTGTCGAACATACTCCCAGCAAAGAAAAGAGAAAGATGGGAGTCCTAATTACGTAATCTAACATATATATATATATATATATCTCAGTTTAACAGAAGTACGTCCTCTCATGAATGACTTAATTATAATTGTCCTTCATCTAACTCCAATACCCATCTCCCATCATTATCAAACCCCATTTCTTTTTAACAAAAAACAAAAAGTCTTTGATCTCTCTCTGTCTAATAGTTTTGTTGTAGTAGTAGTAGTGAGCCGTGGATGGATCTAGATTCTTATATATACTGCCATCACCGTTTTGGATCACTAGCTTTTTTATTTCCTCTTGTTCCACCATCATCTTCTCTCTCTAGTCTTATATATAAAACCCACTCCTTTCTCTTGCTCTTTCCACTACTCACTATAATTTCTCCAAGTACACAGCTTTATTTATTCCACTAGATCTGAAAAGACCTGAAACCCCCACTTCTCTTATAATCCTTGATGAACCTCACAGGCTCTCTTCTAGTCTTGACCGTCTCTTCCCTCCTTCATGCATGAAATCATTCAACTCATGAGTATCTTTGCCTCTGAAAAAGGAAACTCATATATATATCATCAAAGTCTCCAACTTTACCATTAGCCTTCCCTCCCTCTCCTCTCTGTGTTCTCTCTCTCTCTCTCTCTCTCTCTCTCTCTCTCTCTCTCTCTCTCTCTCTCGATGATGTCACAGGAAAATAATTCTCCTTCAAAGCAGGCTGCAGCTGCAAAAGAAGACGGTAGCCAGAACTCCGGAGGCGGCAGCGGGCAGAAAAAAGCCTCCGCGAGGCCACCAGAACAAGGTCTCAAGTGTCCAAGGTGTGACTCACCCAACACCAAATTCTGTTACTACAACAATTACAGCCTGACGCAGCCAAGGCATTTCTGCAAGACTTGCCGGAGGTACTGGACCAAGGGCGGAGCTTTACGCAACGTTCCGATTGGGGGCTGCTGCCGGAAGAACAAGAAGGTTAAGTCATCGACTTCAAGGCTTCCCGGCGACCCCAAGGACCCCGGATTCCAGGGGGAGCTCGGCGGCTTCAAGTTCTTCCACAGCCTTTCACCGTCACTGGATTTTCATCTTGGTGGCTCCCTACCATTCCCTAAACTTAACCATCTTCCACCTCCAACCACATATAACACAGTCTCTTCCTTTGGGGATGTTCAAGCAGCCACCTTTGATCCATCTGGAAGCTCAAATTCTATGATTAATTTCAATTACCCAGGAGGAGGATTCAGCAGTGTAATTCAGGGTATGAGTTCTATGAACGTGAACAGCAACCTCGCTTCTTCAATTGAATCCTTGAGTTCTGTTAATCAAGACTTGCACTGGAAGCTACAGCAACAGAGGCTAGCGATGCTGTTTGGCGGCGATGATAACGGCCAAATCCAGAAAGACGACGGTGTTTCAGCGGTTGCGACTCATCATCTTGAGAACCAAATCCAGAGACCACAACCCATTTTGTTTCAGAATCTTGAGATTTCAAAGGCTGAGATTAATTACGTGGCTGCTGGTAATAATTCCAGAAAAGAAGGCACAACTAGTGGTGATGCCCCTACAGAGTGGTTTTTTGGGAATTCGTTTGCTTCTTCTGTGACTCCTACGCCCACAAGTACCAGTAGTGGTGCGAATAATGGAGGCCGTGATAATGCAACCAATAACTGGAGTTCTGTTCATGCTTGGGGTGATGTGCAGCAGCAATATAATGCTTTGCCCTAGCTAGCTAGTAGAGGAGGGGGTAGAAGAAATTAAATAGCCAAATTTATGTATCTCTCTATAATTATCATCATCAAAAAGTACTCCTTTTCCAGGAATATATGCCAGTATCATATGTAGTAGTCTTTGATCTTTTTTTTATGTTGCTTCAAATGAACATATATTTGTGTAACAGATGGTTACTCATGAACTTCTTTCCTCGTCTAGCTAGCTAGATGTTAAAATCAATATTATTGAATGGCTTCGTTCAAATCATCAATGAACGGATACGCCCTCAGGTACTGTAGAAGAAACGAAGAATGGGTTGACTTGAGATTGTTTATAAATGTTGATGAGTCAGGATCTGGGGGCAATTAAATCTCAGACTTGATTACTGGAAAGAGATTGGTGAAAAATCTTAGCCATCTCTTTCAATAGAGAACTTTGGGATCTGCGATGGGGTTGCAGGAGAGTTGTTATATGGAATGAGAAAACTTTTTCAACGCCCCATATCTTTGATTTGTTTTATGTTCAGTTCATATCGGCAAGTTAGAGAGAGAGAGAGAGAGAGATAGACATAGACACTAGTAGGGTTATCACTATCAGACTCAGGAGCAGCGTGTCGCTGTGAGATCTATCAGAACCCTGAGGCTCTTGAGGCACTGATCGATGCAAATGCTAATACACAAACAAAACACACACCACAGGGCGTAGCTTTCGCTGTTTGGCCTCTCCTTAGCCCTGCACTATCAAGGCGTAGTAGCCCTACTTGTTATAGGCGCTCTCTCTCTTTCTCTCTCTCTCTGGTAATAGTAATGCTGGTATATAAGGGACTTTGTAATAATTAGTTGCAGGGAGGTGTGATTTGGTGGTGTCTGAAAAAGTGAAGGTTTGAAAATAAATTGAATGAAATCCTGTCAACATTTGAATGAACGAGAGAGAGAGACACAGAGCGAGAGAGAGTGACATGGCATCTAAAGCTTTACTTAGGGTTTTCTTTTTTTTTTTTTGTGGAGCCAAAAAATGTGTAATGGTTAGCTTTCTAGAGTGTTGGAGAGTGAGCCCTCACATCCGTGCTAATTTCCCACTGGGCATCATCGTCTCCTCTCATTGCATTTCTGCGTAATGTACAGTGACATATATATATATATAGAGAGAGAGAGAGAGGGACCTTACTTTTGCTTAGCTTGCTTGCCTTGATCATCTTTATATTATTCCTCACTTTCACTATTTGTAAGAGAAAGACGCTGACCCCACAATCATAAAATGATTAGCATTAAACTCATAATTGATTTGTTTCGCATAAACAAAAGAATTACAAGCATATGGGAATAATAGGCAATGAGTAGACATATTTGTTTGCATATATACACAAAAAGGAAAGAAGCTAATCTGCAATCTTACGTAATGCATACTTAATATACTATTTGTTATTCTAAATATAAGACAAAATTGATTTTTTTAAGAGATTAAAGAAGTTAAATAATTTATTTAATCATATCATATGTATCTTTAGATTATATATTAATTTATTAGTTCAACTAATTAGTTTGAAGAAAAAAATAAAAATAAAAATATTCTAAAGTAATTTAATTAACTTCCTTAATTTCTCTAAAAAAATCAACTTTATCTTATAATTAAGATCGGAGGGAGTATCTCATTATCCATTACCAAATCCAAATGAGTAATACAAAAATTTTAGTTCAATAATTAATAACACATTCTACAAAGCAGCAAAAAAGCTGAGAGGCTGTTATTTGTAATTCTCTATCCATGTCATACTATAAATAGCAGCATTCTTAATTAAAGGCCAACTTTATTTGCAAACACTTTGCCTCATCAAAACAAGCTTTTAGGAGCTCTATATATAGCTTTACTACCCTACAAAACTTTATACACTAAGCAACATTTTCTCCCTTAACTCTCTCATTTCTGTACGTGCAAAACTCTCCTTTTTTTTCACTCATAAAAAGCTCTCTGCTTTTTCCATTCAAAACATAATGTACTTGAATGTATGAATATATCATATGTAGTAACTTCTGTCCAATTGGATAAAGTTGATAAGTTCTTTTGGGTTTCTAACAGGTCAATATGTAAAAGAAAAAGAAGTTTATATTAGAGATATATAGGAAGAAGATGATCAGGGCTACGTGAAGAACGTGAAGGAGAGTGTGAAAGATCAGAGACTTGTATTGTAGTAGTTGAAGAGTTGTGTGGTGTTTGTTGGCGTCGAACTGTCATTTTGCGACTCACAAACGCGAGAAGCTCATGACATTTTGAGAGGCCCTCGATTCTCTGCTTCTCATCATTTCCTTCTAATCCTGCACTTGCACCGAAACCTCTGGCCCCACCACGCCACCATCTTCTTCTTCACCACTTGATTGCTCCATCCACTACCACCTCTAGTAATCATGCATATGAAATAACAATACATATTTATTAAAGCCCTTATTTTCAAACTTTCATCATCGTCGTCGTCGTCTCATAATATTTTATACTCGGAGTTTTGGTGCTCACCTTGTTAATTATTCATATTCATTTTTCTTTGTAATTTTTGATGACCCTTCTCTTGATCTATTGGTATATATATATAGTGATAAATGGGATTAAATGTCGGAGAAACTTTATGTATTAGAGAGGATCAAAATTATAGTTATTTTTTAGGAGTAATGCTTACCTTTTTACTTTCTCTTAAATTAATTTTAAATATGTATTGGCAGACTTTAAATTACAAGTGAAATGTGTGTGTGTGTAAGGATCTGAATATTGAAAATTGTAGATTTAACTATTTGAGTATCTCGAAACTTGTAATGGTTTCTAAGGATTAGAATTCTTATTAAGTTTACACGACCAACGATTTGACAGAGGAGTGAAGAAAAACTTTTGGTCCTCTCTCTATAAAAAATATGTATATATGATAATGCTTTTGTCTCGGTCATTTAAAAGATTTGTCTTTCAATTCATTTTTAGCGGCCTAGTGCTGCTAACTTTTTTTTTTTAATATTAAAAAAGTTTAGGTAGGTTAGTCATCAATCCCCTACCAAGGCCAAGGCACGATCCCAAGTCTCGTCGAGCGCTTACAAGGGACTTATAAGATCGCCTACCAACGAGGACTCCCCATCGGTCAGAGGATTCGAACACACTCCCTTATGATCGGGATAACAAGACCTTAACCAACTATGTCAAATCTCGTTGGCAGTGCTGCTAACCTAATCTTGCTTAGAAATGCATGTTTCGATGCTTCGTAGAAGGCTACAAGCTAGCAATTTTGAGGACGTTTCCCTGGCCTCTGCATAGCCTAGCTACATGTTGAAGGAGGTGCATTTATGGGCCTAGAGCGAAGCCCATAGTGGTGCCTGGGCCCACCCCTACATCTTTCTAGCCCAATATGAGTTTAATATGTCTTATGTTTTTCACTTGTGCTCTCAGTTTTTGGTGCTACTGGTACTCTGGTAGTATATTTTATGGCGCGTGTGTATTTGGAGTTTTTTTTTTTTAAATCCTCAAAAATACCAGTGTGCATGGAGTTATAATAAATATGGGTAGTAATTTATCATTTTGTCCTTGCAGTCAATTTGTTTATATAGCTAAATAAAGGTCGAATCTGACTTTGAATATCTCATTCTGTAATGCACAGAGTTATTCCGTTAGCTCAATTATGGAAAGCCAAAGCTTGATCAGTTGATCAAAAGTAAAAAAAGACATGACGAGTAATGAATTTCATGCACACCAGACAATTACACTTGATGATGTGACATCACTTTTTCCTTTTTCATTCTCAATTTTTGTAATAGGTCGATTTAAAGGAGGGCCTTGGTAAATTTAATATATTTAAAACGTAAGTATTGATTTAACGAGATAACGATTTATAACGTGCCACTAAGTTAAAAAGCTCTTGGCTCCTACTAAGGTTGCCTTTTGTCTGGGGGACAGATCACGAAAGTGTTTTAGTTAATTGTTTAATCCAATTATGTTGCTTTCTATCCTGATCCTGTTTGTGTGGCCATCACTTCCCTTGTTTCTTTTATTTATTTTTGTTTTGGTCTTTGCCAAATTGCATGCTGATGGTTTGTTTATGAATATTTATTGGGTTGCGATTATCTAGCCCAGCCCAGCCCAGCATCAAATTATATCATACCATATTGCACTTGAAAGGTCAAAAAATGAATAGTCCAGCCGAATTGAGTGCCAAAAGGTTTTAAAAAACGTTGAACTGAGTGAGACCTCTCTAGTCAAGTCACAGCAAAAACCATCATTATCTATTATAAATGTTGTAGGTCAACTTGATAAAAAGATTGATTTATAATTATACGATTATAAATTCAAAACTCATCGATATAAAAACTATTAAAAAAAGATTGAATAGGCGAGCTGAATTTTTTTTTGGCTCAGAATAGTCCAGCTGAATTGAGTGCCAAAGGTTTGAAAAAACGTTCAACTGAGTGAGACCTCAAGTCAAGTCACGGCAAAAACCGTCATTATCAACTAAAAATATTGTTGGTCTGGTCCATGGCTGACTCATAACTACAAGCCTATGAGATCAAATCCTTATCAATATGATGTTTTTATTGGTGGATAATTTATAAGTATCTCTAAAAACATTTTTTTGGTCTAAAGATATCCCTTGATCTTATTGAGTCTCACAATCCAACTAACCTAAACTTTTTTTTAACAAAAAAAATGTTTCGGTCTTTAATATTAAACATATTTACCTAATTTGATTAAATTAAGAAAGTTAGTTAGTTAGTTAGTTAATATGAGGTGTATTTTCTAAAACACCATATCCATTTTCCTTAATTTCCCCTTCTCCTTGATTATTGTTAAAGGAATATCAATAGAAGCAAATTAGAAAAAGACTGATAAATATAAAAATTTTATCTTATATTTAAAATTAAAATTAACTCCTAAAATATATATCATATTAAGGATCAATGGGAGTACAAATATTACCAATAAAGGGGAATTTAGCCTCTAAAAATTTGCCCCATATCACGTGGTTAAATCTAGTTTCATTTATGACAATTTTTTATGACATGTGAGTGTCCTTGTGAGTGTTTTGAGCGTGAAGGCATGTTTTGATTATGTTAAACCTCAACGATTTAGCTCAAATAAATTATTTAAAAAACAAAACTATAAGTTCATCTTTCATAAAAAAAAAAAAAAAAAAATCCTATGGCCTTTTTTCTCCTAGTGATTCCGTTGTTGTAATCACTTCTTCAAGCTGCAACATTGTTATGCGGATTTATTTAAAATGTGACATATTTTTTCTGCGCCAATAGTAGATTAAAGATTACACTCTAGCTACGATTATTACATTAATTATGTCGATTTATTACTCCCTCCGTTCCTAAATATAGGATAAATTTTATAATGTAAATTGCACTATAAATTTTATCCTATATTTAAAACTGGAGGTGGAGGTAGTAGTTAATATGATGATGCAATTTATTTGATATCGACACAAAAAGTATGTAGTTGTTATGAAAATAAAGATAAATCTAGCTAGGATAGAAGAATAAGAGATAAGAGAAGAAAAAATTTGAGGGGGAAAGTGGGGGAGTGATTCTCATTTAGTTTCTTGTATGTCATAATACTTAGTAAATAGCTTCTATCTCTCAAGAGTTTTGCATCAAAGGTCACAATTTACAGGAAACTTGGAGAGCAAGTTTTGTTGGCTTGAGAAGGATGTAGAATAAAGATTAGAAAGTATTAAATGTAGTTAAATAAATACTGACTATGATATGAGTCAATGAATATCCACATAATTAATATCCATAATACTCCCAATTAGATGTTTATTATGAATGTGTCTCATTAAAAATTTTAACTAGGAAAAACCTAGTGGGAAAAAATTCTAGCCAAAGAAAAAAATATATCATTCATTAATACACTATCCAATGTTGCCTTATTAAAAACTTTTATAGGAAAACCCAGTGCGATAAAACCTAAACAAAAGAAAAAGAGTACAACATATATCAACTTCCCTTATTGACAACATCAATTGAGATCTTTGAGTTTGTGAATATTGATGTCATGGACATGCTTTTAAAAGCTTGCATCTGGAAGTGACTTGGTGAATAAATTTGCTAGATCTTCACCTGAATGGATCTGCTGGATATTTATTTCACCATCCCTTTGAAGGTTACAAGTGAAGAAGAATTTGGTAAAATATGTTTCATTCTATCGCCTTTGATATATCCTTTTTTAAGTTGGGCAATACATGTAACATTATCTGGGCAATACATGTTGCAATACATGGGATCATTTTGTCTGAAGATAAACCACAGATGGTTAATATATAATGTATTACTGACCTCAACCATACATATTCTCTACTTGCTTCATGTATTACTAGAATTTCTACATGGTTAGATGATGTGATTGATATAGTTTGCTCCATAGATTGTCATAAATAGCTACACCTCTACATGTAAACAGATAGCCTGTTTGTGATTTACCATCATGTGGATCAGACAAAAATCCATCATCTGCATAATCAACCAGTTCATACTTGGATATATTTAAAAAAAATAACCCCATGTCTATAGTGCCTTTAAAGTAATGAAGAATGTACTTCACTTCATTCTAATGTTTTCGTGTTATTAAAGAATTATATCTTGCTAATAAGGAAACAGTAAATGATACATCAAGTCTTGTGTGATTAGCAAGATACATTAGTGCTCCAATATCACTACTATATGATACTTCTGGATCAATTAGTTATTCATCACCTTCTTTGCTAATTACCTGAGGTCTAAATGAGTTTTTATCCGCCTGCAAAGACCTTACTATCATTGGGGTATATAATGGATGTGACTTATCCATATAAAAAGGTTATAGGACCTTCATTGTGTAAGCTTATTGATATATAAATGTTCCATTTTTTAAGTACTCAATCTATAATCCAAGATAGAATTTTGTTATTCTCAAGTCCTTTATTTCAAATTACTTCCTCAAACAATTAATTGCTTTTTAAAGTTTTTTAGGAGTTCCAATGACGTTGATATCATTAAAATAAACAACAATTATAATAACCTCACTTTCAGATCTTTTCATAAAGATACATGGGTATATTGAATCATTTTTATATCCTTCTTTCAAAAGATATTCATTGTGTCAGTTATACCTAAGGTTATTAAACATGGATCAGACATTGAACTAGTCGGAGTACTGAGTCAAGGATCAATGAGTCAGATCAAAGTTAAACTGAAACTAACTTGATGTCAAACCGGTGAGGAAGTAAATATTTCAAAGTTATTAATATGAAATTCTAAATAAAATTTTAAAAAATCAAATTAAATATTTTTTAAGGTAAAAAATATTAAACCGATTAATTTGGTTATGTGGCTGGACTAAACTCGTTATATGACTGGTTGACCAATTTCTTGCATAATGCTTAGTACATAACCTTTATTTATATTTATAGATGTTAAAGAGTCATACACTAAAAATCAACATTAATAGGACATTTGGAGAGTAAGTCTTGTCGATTTGGGAAGGGAGTAGAATAAAGATAAGAAAATATTAAATATAACTAAATAAATACCGATTGATTAAGATATGAGTCAATTCACATCACCACAATTAAAATTTATAACAATAGTAACTTACAGGACAAGTGACTGAAAAACTGTATGGCAGTGATCAGAGGAGTAAGGATGACAAGGTAATGAAAGATATTTGTGTCACTGACGTTTGGATGACAAGAAAGATATTAATAAAAATTAA
Organism: Inga laurina; assembly: GCA_963855925.1. Classification (NCBI taxonomy): domain Eukaryota; kingdom Viridiplantae; phylum Streptophyta; class Magnoliopsida; order Fabales; family Fabaceae; genus Inga; species Inga laurina. The sequence goes on from OY979710.1 coordinate 52,893,890, forward strand.
GAATGGGGGAGCTGGGACCCCCATTATTGACTTTAGACGATTGACTTCAACCATCCCTGCCCCGTCTCCCACGCCACCCCTTCTGTTGTTTTCTCTCACGCAAGCTCTGTAGACTGTAGTCTGCGGCATTGCCTCTTTCTGGGCTTCTGGCGGCTGGCCAGGTGATAAAGAAACAGCCAATTTATCTATTACTCCTTCTTCTTATAATTATAAAATAAAATTAACTTTTTTAAAAAAATTATAGAAGTCAATTAAATTATTTTAGAGTATTTATATTTATATTTTTTTTCTCAAAACTAATTAATTTGACTAATAAACTAATATATAATCTAAGGATACTGAAAATATAAACACTCAATTAATAAAGAAACATCCAATTTATCTATTACTATATATTATAGCATGACATATTGTCTGTAATATTAACATAAAAATTAGTTGGGATTGAATTTGTTCCTAATTAAATATAACATTTTAACATTATCTCTTATATTTAGAACTTTTTTTTTCAAAAAAACAATCTAACTATTTTTCTCCCTACTATTTAATCGATATATAATCTAATATTATATATAAATATATATTCTAAGAAAATCATGCCACATTTATTCAAATTAATTAAATTATTTCATTTTCTTCATCCATCAAAATTAATTGAAATAGCTTTTATATTAAAAACTCGTCATGGAAGCTAAGTTTGATATGAACTCAATGAAGATGAGGAGGAGATATCATCAAGAATCAAGCCATGCATTGCAAATTAAAAGTCTTAGTCCTCCTAATTGAAAATCAAGGTATTAAAACTCGGACCGGGTATTGAACCGGTCGGGGTACTGGGTTAAGGGTCAGTGGGTCAAACCGGGACCAAACCGGTGAGTAATTGAAAATTTTAGACTTATAATATGAAATTCTAAAGGAAAAAGTTTAATTTTTTTTTTTTTAAATTTGGGACCCGGACCGGACCGGTCTAGGGACCGGTTCGGCGGTTTCCGGTCCGGACCGGCCGGTCCGGTCCAGGTCCGGTAACCCTGTTGAAAATCCCTCAACTTCAAGTACCTCCTCTTAATCCCAAGAGTCACTCTCTGAAAGCAAATATTAGGAGCATTATATATATATATATATATATATATATATATATATATATATATATATATATATATATATATATATATATATATATATATATATATATATATTTCCAACCATGAGTGAGAAAGCATGGGAAAGCCAAGGTTATCTTGTAACACTTCAGTAAGGTTGCGTGTGAATTAATATCGTGAGAAAACCTTTGCTCAATTTTAGGCTTGAAAACGTCAACGAGAAATTGAGAATATATTCTTATTCTTCATATCATTAATGATAAATTTGAGAATACAACTGGGGATGATTCAATTCCATATTACCATATCCCCCAACGATTTCACATTATTAGAAATTTACTTCATATATTAAAAATTGGATTCATTGGTAAATAAATTAAGTAGTCAAACATAACAATTTCTTAGTCAACAATGAAAACATTGTAATTGGACAAAGAAACAAACAACACATTGTTTGTTCTTACTTCGAGATTTGCCTTTATTTATGTATGATTGGGAACACTTATTTTTTAAATATAAGTGTTTATTATATAAGTTGAGATAAAATTTCTTTCACAGACTTACTTCATATACCTAGAATCATAATTTATAAGCATTTATTACCTAAAAATAATTCATCTCAAATAAACACTTTATTTTTCTTTTATGATCACCATAATGCCAATGACGACGCTTTAAGAAAATAATAATTAACATTAAATATTAATTAATAATGGGCACGTTCTTGTTGTATGGTCGCATCAGCTACTCTACTCCCACTCGCGCGCTTCACAAGCCGGAAGCATCTTCCGCGATAAGCAATAGCAAAGCACTCAATTTTCATTCCGACTTCGTTTCTTCTTCCGCTCTCTCTCTCTCTCTCTCACACACTCACAGTAGTCTCACTCTCACTCCTCCGTCTTTGGGCGCTACTCACAGTACCGTTGTGGTTTACGCTGTTTGTGACGAACTGTACATCACTGATCTGATATTCATATTCCCTACCCAAAATTCCATTTCAGCTCCAGTAAATACCCGTAGAGATGAAAGGTGCGAGCCTATTTCCATTGCCCTTTTCTTCGACTCGAAGTTTCGTCCCGCTTCATCTTTGATACAGATGAAAATTGTGAGCTACCCACTGCCGCGTTCGCCGATTTCCACCGACGCCGTTTCCACAATGCAAAACCCGAACTCCGGTGGCGATCAAGACCACCAAACCCATTTCAACTCACCAACATCGAAGCGCAATAACCATACGAAACGGCCTGTGTTCAAAGTCCGACCCGGGCAGATCGCTTTTCGCCTTGTTTGTCCTGCCTCCGTCGTTGGCGGTTTGATCGGCAACTCTGGCACCATCGTTTCCCAGCTCCGGCGAAACTTCCTGTAAAATCCATTGCATAGATACTATTCCCTCTACGGATGATCGGGTCATTCTCGTAATAGGCTCGGTGGCGCCATGTAAAGTTATCAAGTTGGTCAGTATTGTAGGTGAGGATGATGGCTGTGAAACAGAACTTGAGGCTTCGAATGCTCAAGCAGCTATTCTTAGGGTTTTTGAGAGGGTCTGGGAATTGGAGGCCGAGAAGGGTTCTTTTGGTGTTAATGAGGAGGCATGGTGTAAGCTTCTGGCTCACACATCTCAGATTGGTGCGGTTGTGGGGAAAGGGGGAAAACACATAACAACGATGAGAAATAATAGTGGCGCTAAAATAAGGATTTTGCCTCCTCCACGATGTGCTGCTATAAACGAGGAAATGATTCAAGTGAGTTTAATTTTTGTTGTTGTTGTTGTTATTTATGGATAAATTTGGATAGGAAACGAAATAAGTCGACCTTCTCATAGTATATATTAAAATGGAGAGAAAAACTTCTAAATTTGTATATCTATCTTCATCTGTGTGTGCTTATGCTTAGGTACTCCATGGCTATCTCCGTTTTGTGCCATATACCTCAGCATTCCGTCCTTCCTGGATTTTTACGAACTCCAGTTGGGGTAGATGAGAGAAAAGTTTGAGGTTAACATATGCATAATTTTTTAATCTAAATTTGATTTTTGCATGTTGGAAGGTGAATATTTTGGAACACAAGAATGGGTCTAATTATTGAATTTTTAGAACTTTCGAGTATTTTAGACTGAATTTCATATGCCCCTTTCAGAAACTTTAGAAATAGGGCAGTGCTTCCCTGAAAATGACTATATAATTTTTCCACCGTTTGGGATGTTGCTCAATTGGCAGATAACTGGTAGAACTTTGGCCGTAAAGAAGGCATTAGTCGCTGTTTCTCAGTGTCTTCAAGATTGTCCACCCCTAGAGAAAGTTCCAACACCTTCTAGCATGCAGACTAATAGCCCTCCCGATAGGGCATCCGAGACTGAACTTTTTCCTCACCTTAATTCATGGTTACTCCCCATGCAAGGGAGATCGCAGTATGACACATCGGATCAAACAACAAACACTGATGGAGAGTCTAGACCTGGTCCAAAAGGTAAAGAACTTGAAGTTGTATTCCGACTACTCTGTTCTAATAGAAGCGCTGGAAGTGTGATTGGCAAAAGAGGGGCCATAGTAAGAGCACTTGAAAGCAAAACAGGTGCTTCCATTAATTTTGCACCTCCTTTAAGCAAGTTTGCTGATCGCATTGTCACCATTTCTGCCGTAGAGGTTAGTCATACAAGAAAGGCACTAATGATTCTGTGTTCATAGTATATCCAGAGGATCTATTATGCATGCATTGACAGATCTGCACACGAACTCACTCTTACTGTGGTGATCTCTGTATTCAATTACTGATACGATTTTTTTTTCCTTAAAAAAAATCTAGAACGTAGGATCTAGTAACTCTCCTACACAAGAGGCAGTTATTCTTGTCTACGCTAGGATTATTGAAGATCTCATTGGAAAGGGCTTTTTCTCAGCTGCTTCCTTGGAATCACCTGTAGCTATGAGGCTTTTAATTGCACCAAGCATGGTTGCTTGCTTGAACGGCAATGAAGGTCAGGTGATTTCAGAATTGAGAGAATTAACTGGTGCGGCTGTACAAATACTGCGTGGAGAGGCTTCATGTGGTGCTTCAGATAATGTCATGGTTTTACAGGTACAGTTACTTATCCAATTCAAGTTACTATGCTCGCAAATAATTGTATAGTTATCAACCGCAAGTTCAGGTCTAGTGATTGTTTACTTAGAGAGGGATAGAGGTAATTGGGAAAAAAAGGGTTTTCCTTGAGATTGAAAATGGAAACTATTAGGTCCGATTTCACGATGAAAAGATAACTTTGCATCACATAGGTTAAACTATTTGATAAGGAAAGAAAGGTCAGATGTATAATCTCTCATAAACATATGCAGATATCTCAAATAATTAATCAGAATAATACAGTTCGCAATTTATGAATAATTAAGACCAAATGTTTATAAGGTGTGTTTCAAGGGATCCTTCTGAACACGTTTATGCACCTAACATTTGGTGTCTTTACAATCCTGTTTTATCCGCTTTTTGTTTGGAATAGATCAACCTCTTTCCTTTCATGGTAGGTTTGACTTAATTTGGTAACAAATATATTATTTTGTGAATTTGTTTAACTACTGAGGCATTCAGGCACCCAGGAAATACTGAATTCATTTTAATGACCTCAACAATCTTTTATTGCTGTCTCCTAGTGAAGTTTATGCTGAATTTTATACAGATTACTGGTGAGTACAGATGTGTAAAAAATGCTTTATATAAAGTAACTGGTATGCTTAGGGATGATCTTTTTGCCAATGGGGAATTGGCTCTTTCATCAGGGAGGCTGCTGCCACAGGTATTCTCTACCTCCTTTTTAGTTACTCTCAAAACTTATCCGATTTCCATAATTTCATTGCCACCCTTCATTACCTCTCCAAGGCTACAAGACTAGAATGTTTAGCAGTAGTTATTATTTGTTGCAGAATGAAGGAGCTGGGTCAATCTCAGAGAATGGAAAAACTCTCATGCATTTATATGACAATCCGGAAGTCGGGAGGTCAGTATAATGCAAACAGAATGCACAAGAGTCTGTCCTGCCCTTTTTACTTCATCTCAGAAAAGCTGAGCTTTGAACATTGTGCTCACCTCTACTATGCAGTCACTTTGCCTTTTGCCCGAATGTTTTGCTGCAGAGAGCTTGATTTTTTTGTGACTCTGATATTTTAGTCGATATGAAGTCTGTAACTGGGGACAAGTTTGAAGTTTGTCATCAACAATGTTCCTAGAAATGGATTGATGGGGACTAAATGATTAATAAAAAGGCTCATGTTTTAAAATGAAACGAAAAAAGTAATTTTGAAATAGCTTAAATTAAAAATTATATCAGTGCTTTACAACTTTTTATTCCAAACTATCTGATGCTAAGCCCAACTTACCCTGATTTTCTGGATATGTTTGAAGTCATTAAAATTTGTTACCTGTTGCGAAATAAACGCACGTTTTGTTTTTGGCGAAACTGCAAGTTTCTGACTTCTTACTCTGAACTTTTGCTTGATGAAATGTTTTAGCAGCGGGAACAAACTTGCTACTGTAACAAATACTACAGTGGAGATTGCAGTTTCTGAACATGTTTTTGGCTCTGTTTATGGTGAAGATGGTGGTAATGTAGATCGGATCAGACAGGTACTTGATTGGTCCCGGAGATATTTTATTGTTATTTTACGTTAATTAGCGCTTCATTTCTGCTGTCCCCTATTTAAGTGCACGTTTGGTTTTACATTGAAAACCACCAAGACTTGTTTCCTTAATTATTTCTTTGACCATGCAAATTCCTGACTAAACTTTTACGTATAATATCATCCTTTGATATTATGTCCATATTCCATACTTTCATTGCTCACATTGACAAATTAAAACCACAATATGCTAGGACTTCAGCTGCATTATGGACCAATGCAAGCTGGTGGTCCTCTCAGCATGAAATATCTCTCTCAACCTAAGAACCATAAGATAACAAATATTTACCTTGGAAAGTTGAAAATGCATGCATATATACAGATGATCCTTAAAATGTCCCTCATATGATTAACCAGTTGCTGCATGTTTTTTTCTTCTCTATGAGTGGGACCAGATATCTGGTGCAATTGTTACAGTCTATGATCCTTGTGTTGGTGAAAGTGGAGGAAAGGTTGTCATATCTGGGACACCTGACCAAACCTTTGCAGCACAGAGCTTGCTTCAAGCTTTCATCCAAGCTGGAGAAAGAACGTCGGCGAGTTAGTCTTTCTCTCTCAAAGAAGTTCATGGAAGACAATGCTGCTAGTTGATAATCGGTTATAGGGTTTCACGGGCTTAGGTGACACGACACGAGTAGTGCGTGTTTTGAATTATATTACACCACTACCCTTCGAGTACTGACTTCTTCAGTATTTATGAGACAGACACTGCTTTGTTGTATAGTGTTCCCCTGCTAAAATAGTTTTTGGTTTAACTTGTCATCCTTCTCTTCTTCAAGTTATAAAAGAAAGATGAGGATAAAATTAATACTACGTCCGGTCCTGATTATAAGAAAAATGGATTTTTTTTGGAGAAATTAAAAAAGCTAGATAAGTTACTTAATCATATCATATGTTATATATTCTTAGATTATATATTACTTTATTAGTAAAACTAATTAGTTTGAAAAATAATAATAAAAATATTTTAAAATAATTTAATTAGTTTCCTTAATTTTTTTCAAAAAAATCAATTTTATCTTATAATTAGGACCGGAGGGAGGAGGGAGTAGCTGTTTTGAGGTTTAATTGTTCATTACATGCTCTAATTCTTAGATTTTTGGCTATTTAGGAACTGTTCTCTACTTTATTCACCTTGAATTTCTCGAAGCTTTCAATTATCCATGCGCAGGCTAATAATATCTACGGCCAGATGAATGAATAAGATGGAAAGATGGGAACGGGATACCTTATATCGGCTTAATTTGTTTAATTAATTCATTCATTTACCGAAAGAAATTCGGCTAAATGTACGGAAATTATGTTTAGTTTAAAGATTATACTCAGTCATATCAATATTCAGTTCATTTAAATGACATTGATTATCTGCATATTTTAAGCTACTCTCAGAGATAACTGAAGCATAAAATTGTAAATTTACACTAAAAATTAAAACAGTTGTGTGTATTCAACTGTTCATACAAAATATAAAATGATTTATATTATTCATAAATTATGACAATTACGAAGAGAGCAGTTTGCTTTAACTTTGCATATCAATTCATCTTTTCACATAATTATTGATTTCATTTAAGTGCTTGTTTGGAATAACTTATTTTTGGGTAATAAGCGCTTATAAATTGTGATTTACAGTATATGAGGTAAATATGTGAGAGGAGTTTTATCTCGGTTTGCGTAATAAGGACTTATTGTCCAAAAATAAGCCAAACCAAACACACACTAAATTTTTATTGATCATTTGTACTATATTCTAAAATACTCTCTGCACATGGAATCAATTTTCTAGACACCGCATATTTTTCTCAAATGCCATCAAACTATTGAATCAGATTTATTGGATGTTAATAAACTCATAATAAGTGAAAAATATGAATATCTTTATAAGAATGCCAATGGCATTACAATCAATCTTTCTTGGGTACTTATTGGGTGTTTTACTATTAACCTTAAACTCTAAGATTAATGAGAGGTGAGGATAAAGTTAACTTTCTTCATTTTTTATGAGGATTCTATCATCCTTCACTCTTTGATTCATATAATTAGATTTCTACTTATAGGGTCTTATAATGATTAACTAACTAATGAGGATCTCAATTAACTAATGATTTTATATCTCCAAAGTTGAAAAAAAAAAAAAATCGAATCTTTTGCTTGTTTGGTCTGAGGGTAGGGGAGGGAAAGTAGGAGGAGGAAAAAAATTTTTGAGTTGAATTTAAAAAAATTAGAGAAGTGGGGTTAAAAAATTTTAATTAATTTTTCTTACTCTTTTATCTTATATATTCTCTTTATTAAAATTTTTTTACTCCACTTCTTCAATCTTTTAAAATCCAACTCATAAAAATTTTCCTTCCCCTCCCTTCCCCTCCAAATCCCTCACACCAAACAGACCCATATCAAAATAAGAAAGGTTCAGGGAATTTGAAAGGAGTTTTCACTTTGAAATAGAAACAGTCGAGCTTTTCATGTGTGTATATTAATTCATGATATTGACTTGAATACAAACGCTTGCGTCTTTCTTCCGACACGTTGAACCAAACAAGCCACGATTGCTTCACCACCTTACCCACCTAGCTACCTCTCATCGGCATCGGCAACCATATAACCATATAAATCGGAGAAGTGCAAAAGGGCACTGGCCATCTCCGTGAAGCTTGTGCATGTTCGACCTCCTTCCGAAGCTTTTCTTCCGTTTGGTGAGTCTGAAAAATTTATTTTCCTGTTTTCAATGGGCCTGAACATGGATATATGCAGATTTACTGTTATACATACTCCATTGTGATCTTGGGAGCTGTCAAACTGTCAATATGGACCAAGGAGCTCGTACATATTTGCTTGATACTCCATGATGATCTGATATTTTCATTTGTTATCTGCGAGTATTTTTTCTTCAAGAGTTTTTTTTTTCCCTGAACTTGAAAAATTCATTTTTCTTGAGCAGTTGATGGGAAAGAAACAACTCTATTTTCTGTGCGAATGAGTTTGAATTTGATCCCTCAAGCAGGTGGGACAGGAGGAAGATCAAAACAATTTATTAGCCTCTTTTATCCTTCAACGTTTCATAACATCACTGTTTTAACGCCTTCTTGAACACTATTGCTTCCTGTATCAACGAGGCCATTGGCCGTCCAGTTCTATTCTTCTCTGGTTGGACAATACAGAGACACAATTTTTAAGGGGTGTCAGAGTAGCTCAGACCCACATTATCAAATCTGGTGTTTCATGCCTCTCCCAAGGCAATAAGCTCATTTAATGATGGCTAAATTAAGTGCAATGGGCTTGCTGAAGCACGTAGGCGGTTCGATGAATTGCCTTACCGAGTTACCGTCATATAGTAGTTTGGAATTTAATGATTCCTTCTCATGTTAGCCATGTTAGGAGTAAAGAAGCCCTTGAGTTATTGTTAAAATGCATTTTTAAGGTATTTCCAGATTTAGGCCTTCTGCGCCAAGGCCAGAGGGTTCACGGGTTGTCAGTACCATTGGGTTTTGAAACTTTTACTGGATTTTTTGCTAGTGCTCTTGTTCATATGCATGCAAAGTATGATAAAATGAGGGATGCCCATTCGGTGTTTGATCGTGTTTTGGAGAAGGATGTTATCTTGTTTACAGCATTAATTGTTGGTTGATTTTTGCATTCTTGCTTCTTACTAGAGATTATCCTAGTGTTGCGTGATTTTCAATCGTAATTTTGATGACCTATGTAATGTATATTGGTCTCTTAATTTGTGATTACTCCTTCAATTAATGTACAAAAAGTAAGATACTAGTTCCTTTAGTTACATTTTATAGGGGCATTAAGATGTGGGCTCACGGGGGAGTTGATTCATATCAGAATCACTCTTAAAATGGTATACTAGGGCAGCTTTTTGTAGGTTCCTCTCTTGCAGAGCCAATGTCTTATAAGGATTTATTTTATAGTCTGAGGACGGGAATTTTATTCCATGTAATTTTACTTGAACAGAAGAGCTTGTTTTGGCCTGTCCAGAAGAGACAAGACTGTTGCAGCAATATGCTTTGATGATAGTCCTGCTTCTTCAATCTGATCTTCAGGTGATCCATGATCGATGTATCTATCAGGAAGCATCAGTGACCTCCACTGCAGGCAAAGCACAAAGAAAAATCAGTACAGGAAGAATGAGGGAGACGACAGAATGGCAACCTTGCAATGAAACAAGTATAGGAAGGTTTACCTTTAAAGGTCCATCCAAGATACCAGTTAAGCTTAGGAAATGTGACACGTGAGATCCAAAACCTCCAATAGATGCTTCTTCCACTGTGATGAGAATTTCATGTTCCTTGGCTAGTTGCTTAATGAGATCACTATCCAACGGTTTGCAGAACCTAGCATCAGCAACAGTCACAGAAACGCCTTCTCTTTGGAGCATTTTTGCAGCTTGCAGGCATTGTTGAACTATAGAACCGTATCCTAAAATAGCAACCCTGCTGCCTTCTATCAGCATTCTGCCTTTTCCTATCTGCATAGCCATAAATGTTTGGATTTGTCTACTTATCCAACATTCTGTAAGGATAATGCTTGCTATTTAGTTATAACTAACCTCAAGTGGGGTTCCTTTGTTATTGAGGGGCAAATCGACTCCAATTCCATTACCCCTTGGGAATCTAAAGCAGCTTGGTCTGTCATCTATGGCTGCTGCTGTAGCAACCATGTGCATTAGTTCCGCTTCATCAGATGGAGCCATGACCACCATGTTGGGCAAGCAGGCCATGTATGCGATATCAAATGCTCCGCAGTGTGTTGGTCCATCTGCACCAACCAGACCAGCTCTATCCAAAGCAAAGCGGACAGGTAATTTCTGAAGATCTACATCATGCACCACCTTCAATTCCAATATAAATCACAGCTGTGGGATTGTTTTATGATAGTTTACAAACACCAAACCAGCACAAAAGAAAGAGACTTTATAGTGTGGCTTGTTTCTTTCTAGCGTTATTTGTCTCACCTGATCATAGCCACGTTGCAGGAATGATGAATAGATAGCACAGAATGGCTTGAGACCTTCTGTGGCTAATCCTGCTGCAAATGTAACAGCGTGTTGTTCAGCTATCCCCACATCAAAGCAGCGTTCTGGAAACCTTTTCTGGAAATAATTTAGACCCGTTCCTCCACCCATGGCTGCATGAATGGCTACTATATTATTGTCTACTTCTGCTTCCTTTATCAAGGATTCAACAAAGTATCGGGTATATGGAAGAGTTGAGGACTTCGACTTGAATTGTTTGCCATTTTTTGGGTCGAACTTGACAACACCTGAAAGGATGAGAAATATGAACATCAATAATCATCATTCACAATTCACAACTCTTTGATGTACAAAATCCAATCTCACCATGCATTTTATCATCTGCTGCCTCTGCTGGGGGGTATCCTTTCCCTTTCTCTGTCACAACGTGAATCAAAACAGGACCTGGGGCAGGCATCGCTTTCACTTTGTGGAAAATGCTGACTAGATCTTCAATGTTATGACCATCCACAGGGCCGATGTAATATAAGCCAAGCTCCTCAAAAAGCGTAGACCCGGAAGCACTGATCATTCCTCTTGCATACTCATCTACTTTTGCTGCAACTTCATGAGTGTGCCCCCCTATTTGCTTTGTGATGTTCTATAACATACAAGAGAGTGGTGCCACATGACATTGAAATTCAACATAAGCGCGAAAATTACAAAGTTTTCCACAGTGAAGAGTTTAGAAGATTCTACCTTTGCAGCTTCTCTAAGTTTTCGAAATTGGGTGCTTGCTTGAATTTTGCTTAAAGCACTGCTTAGTGCTCCAACTGGTGTTGCAGGGCCATCAAGTGTGGCTGTTGGTAAAGAGACTTGCTTGTTATCATTCAGTATAACTATCATATTAGCATCAAGAAATCCTGCGTTGTTCATCGCCTCATAAGCTTGACCGGCAGTCATTGCTCCATCTCCTATCACCGAGATGACACTGTTGTTCTTTCCTAGTAGATCCCTCCCAACCGCCATGCCTGCAAAATTTTGAAGCCAAAGAGAAAGAGTGAGCATTGAGAATGGTTTGATCTGTTTTTTTCTTTTTGCTCTATAAAACACTTTTGATTTTATTATTAGAGAATCTCACCTAGACCAGCAGATATGCTTGTAGAACTGTGCCCTGCCCCAAAAGCATCATGAATACTTTCATCCCTTTTAGGGAACCCTGCTAGCCCAAAAGTTTTCCTGATGGTGTGCATCCTTGACCTTCGACCTGTGAGAATCTTGTGTGGATATGCCTGCAATTTCTTTCTGCTTTAGACCCTAAAGGAGAAGAACAAATCCTTCTTTTCTTTCCATAGTAGCAAATTTCTTTACATAATTGAAGTTCAACTCCTATTCAAAAACAATGGTAGGGGTGTTCTCGGGACGGATTGGGCAACCCCATTCCCAGTCCCGTCTCATAGAAAGGCTAGGGAAGGAAAATTAGCCCTGATCTGAATCCCAATTCTAAAAATTTCTTATCCCAATCGTGATCAGGATTTCCCGAAAGTTCTGAAACAGAAGGATTGTTAAAAATGATAAAATTCTAATGAGTGTCTACCTTTTGTTCAATGTATTATTTTGCCTAAGAAAAAAAAATATTTACAAGTCAAATGATAGATTTAGCAATTCTTCAAACACACAAAAGGAAGGGTGGGGGATATTAAAATGAGAGGCACAAGAAATAATTTATACGTACTTCACAGTAAAGCAATATCAACAAGACTTGATGTGAAGAAATTATAAGATTGGATAGTTAAAATTGGCAAAAAAATCAACTTTGCACTTTCATCTTTCCAATGAGTTTTTTATGTTTTGGTGCAACACCCTCAATGGAAAATCCTGAATTTTGTTTCACCAATAGATCATCCTCTGACTGCAACTACAATAGGACTTGCCACAATCTACAATTTCATACGCGCGCACACACATACATATAACTCCAATGTGCATGGAGAAAGTAAGAGCATATAAATGAGAATTTGAGACTATAAATTAGAACCATGGTTACCGATGTTAAGTTTCAGCATCTCAGACCAGAATTAACCAAAGATTCCTTTTAAGTGTTTGAAATTACCTAAAAATATTGAATTTCACTGGTTTTTTGTTCAACCAACAATCATTCCCATTTAAGATTTTAGGCATTTTTTTTAAAAATATATATATTCGGAACAGGACGGGATTGGGAAGTCTCATTCCCAATCCTAATCCCAAACATAATTTTTCCCAATCCTGATATCTTCCGTCCCAATTACGCAGGATCAGGATAGGAAAACTTTGAACACACAGGAGAAGAGAAAAGAAGACTGACCTGGTGACCAACATCCCATATGATCTTATCTTCTGTGGTGTTGAAAACATGATGCAGGGCCACTGTTAACTCCACCACTCCTAAGCTTGAACTAAGATGCCCACCAGTACCTGATACAGTATAAACAATATCTGCTCTTAGCTCTGCTGCAAGTTGTTCAAGATCCTGACACATATCATACACAGAAGACAAATCAGCAAAAAAAAAAAAAAAACTGAACACCATTGTGCAAGAGATTCACAGTTTTGAACATAAATGATTCACCTGTGTGGATAGATTCTTCATATGACGAGGGTAGTTGATCGTATCCAACAATGGCGTTGCCGGCTTCTCGCCTGAATAATTGATCTTCCAACCATCATTTGTCCTCCTTATAATCGTCTTTTCCCCGTCGTCGGAACAACTCGTTGAAGCTCTCACACGAAACTATGTCGTGCAGAATCACATATAATCAACATCAGCCGTCATTGCGCGCCATTAATGAAACATCGAGGTAAGAATGAAAAAGTGAAAGCCATGATCAGAATTGTGAAATAAGAGAGGAGGAAGATGGAGATGATTACCTGTTTTCTGCAAGCATGGTTTGAAGTTGGTGCCTTGTGCCATGGAGAGAGACAGTACTGTTCAGGATTAAGGAAAGTTGCAGAAAAAGCCATTGCCTTTTCAAAGGTGTGAGAGAAATGGAGAAGATGGTTGAGTATGGAAGAGCGGAGACAATCGCCGGTGTTTATATGACTGGCAGTACGCACTATACAAATACAACGCTATCCACGTGGCCAAGTTAATTGAATATTTAAGTAGTTTTTCGGCCAAGAATATTAAATTTTAAAAAGCAAAAAAGCTGAGAAGATCTGGAGAAAATCAATGCATGTGCAGTACGGCAAGCGTCATCAAATTCTGCACATTTTAATAATTTAATGCATTTTACAAATTTTTTTTAGGAAAAACGATAAATAAATACTACCTTAACTTTAAAATCCTAAATCGGTATTTTTTTAAAAATCTGAGTTGTTAATTGTTATATTTTTTTTGTAATTTTATTACTCTTATTTTTTAATAAAATCAATTTAAGATTTTAAAATTCAAATAGTATTAATATCTTTATTTTTTTTCATTGAATTTAATGCATTTTAAATAAAAGTCTTGATTTTGTTAATTATAGTCCATGGTCCTTTAGTATTCATTAACTGTCTTGTATAAATATTTAAAATATAACATTTCCTCCTATCCTAAATATAAGATATTTTTTATTTTTTTGAGATATTAATAAAACTAATTAAATTAATTTAAAATATTTATATTTATCATTTTTTCTCTAAACTATTTTGACTAATTTATAAACTAATATATAATCTAAGGATACGCAACAAATGATATGATTAAATAATTTGTTTAGCTTTCTTAATGTGTGTTTGACATCACTTATTTTTGAGCAATAAGTCCTTATTACGTAAGTCGAGATAAAATTCCTCTCACATATTTACCTTATATACCGTAAATCACGATTTATAAGAACTTATAAGTTAAAAATAAGCTATCCCAAATGATTAATCTCTCTAAAAAAATTTAATTCTATCTTATATTTAGGATCGGAGGGAGTATATATCAATATAACCTGACAAATGTATATATTGTAATATTTATAAGTTATGAATATAATGATTTTTTTATGGCCTTTGTTTATAGTATTTTTTTAACAATTCTAGATTAGAAAGTATTATATATATATATATATTTATTTATTTATTTATTTATTTCCAAATATGCAGGGAGGAGGGAGTAGTAGATAAGAATAGGCTAATAGCAAAATAGGCAGTCTCCCATCAAATAAATTCTTTATGCTAACATTGGGCAAAAAACAAAATAATTCTTTATGCTAACAAAGATAAGGAAGGACCCAACTCCTTAATTATTTAAATAAACGACATTATTCAAAGATATTCTTCATTTTATATACTTGTGCAATATTTTTTTCATCTTTTTTGTTTTTCAGAAATAATTTATTTTCAAACTAAGTGCTAATTTTTATAAGTATTTTGATTATTCAATTGATTAAACCAGGGCAAATTGACGGTAAAAAAAAAAAACCAGTGCAAATCTTTTACATTGTATCGAGTCCAAAACAATTTGTACAATTGCAAACTTAATCGTCGCACTATGTATCTGGTGTGTAAAATTTTTTGTACTATATATAGATATGAAATTCTGTTTAAATTATTTAAAACTTTTACGACCTTGTTGGTATTGTGAAAATGAGTAATAATTTTTATTTTTAAATGGGATACAAATACTCCCTCCAATCCACAATATAATTCACTTTTAGAATAATGGCTTAGTCCATAATATAAGTCACTTGGATAAAAATTAATGCTTATTTGTTAATTTTGCCCGTTAATTAATGTTGAAATATGACTCCTTATATTTTCCTCTCTCCTTTAATACCTCATTTAATATAACACTACAAAAAAATTGTGATTTAATAATGATTAAAAAGGTGTATTAGTAGCGATTTTAATTGCTGCTAACAGTATTAGTAGCGGTTCCCAAAACCGCTATTAAATCCATTGTTTCAAACGGCTTTGTAGTGGTTATTTTTAACCGCTAGTCAAGAATCACAACCACTACAATATTTGTAGCGGTTCATTCCAACCGCTACAACATTCTCAAGAGTGAAAATCGTTTTTTGGGAATTTTATAGCGGATATATAGTCGTTACAACTGTCAACCCATAAAATTTGGAAGGCGGAAAATGAAAAATAAAAACCTAACTCAATTTTTGTAGCGATTCTTGAATCACTACTAACTTGAATTTAAAAATGTTGCCAAAACTTAGTAGCGGTTCCTTAACCGCTACTAATTTCATTGAAATTCAAATTTTGCACAAAAAAATTTAACTTCTGTTTTATAATGGTACTTTTATTAGTAAAATGTTTGTAAAATTGAAAAAAAAATATATATATATATACAATTATTTTTTTGGGAAAATTCTAGATAAATACCATTTGAAAATGTATAACCTTAAAAAGTTTATTAACATTTTGAAAAGACTTAGAGGTACCAAGTACCAAATTGAGTTTTTCAAGTTTTGACACATTTATCATTTTACCCCTCAATTTTTTTTTTTAAATAATATGTTGCCCCCGCCGGACCGTCGCCGCCGCCCCGGCCGGCCTGCCGACCAGGACCCCCGACGGCCGGAACTCCGGCCGGTGGAAGTTTTTTTGGTGGGGAGGGAGTTTTATTTTATTTTTTTTGGAAAAAAGTTGCGTAGAAATGGCAAGGGGTGGGATCAAACCCATCCCACACCCCGTTAGAAGGCAAGCATGATGGCCACTGGGCTACTAAAGCTTCTTTGTTATATATATGCATTATTAAATATCTATAATATAATTAAACGTGTAGTAGCTTTGACAAAATCGGTAATGGCGTTGACAAATTCAATAATGGAAATAACAAGATTCGTAATGGTATTGACAAACCCGTTTGCTGATGAACCTTGACTTGCATGTTTTCATCAGCATTTTTCACAAAACGTTTTTGTCAAATCCATTACAGTTCTTGTCAAAATCATTATTAAACTTATCAATCTCATTACTAAATTTGTTAAAATCATTTTATTTATATTATGAATGTTTTTTTAATGGAATCTCATAATGGGATTGTCAAAACTATTATAATTCTTGTCAAAATCATTATTAAACTTGTCAATCTCATTGCTAAATTTGTTAAAATTATTTTATTTATATTATGAATGTTTTTTTAATGGAATCTCATAATGGGATTGTCAAAACTATTACAATTCTTGTCAATCTCATTACTAAACTTGTCAATCTCATTACTGAATTTGTTAAAATCCTTTTATTTATATTATGAATGTTTTCATAATGGGATTGTCAAAACTATTACAATTCTTGTCAATCTCATTATTAAACTTGTCAATCTTATTACTGAACTTGTCAATCTCATTACTGAATTTGTTAAAATCATTTTATTTATATTATGAATGTTTTCATAATGGAATCTCATAATGGGATTGTCAAAACCATTACAATTATTGTCAATCTCATTACTGAACTTGTTAATATAAATAAAATAATTTTAACAAATTCAGTAATGAGATTGACAAGTTCAGTAATGAGATTGACAAGAATTGTAATAGTTTTGACAATCCCATTATGAAAACATTCATAATATAAATAAAAGGATTTTAACAAATTCAGTAATGAGATTGACAAGTTTAGTAATGCGATTGACAAGAATTGTAATAGTTTTGACAATCTCATTATGAGATTCCATTAAAAAAACATTCATAATATAAATAAAATAATTTTAACAAATTTATCAATGAGATTGACAAGTTTAATAATGATTTTGACAAGAATTGTAATAGTTTTGACAATCCCATTATGAGATTCCATTAAAAAACATTCATAATATAAATAAAATGATTTTAATAAATTTAGTAATGAGATTGACAAGTTTAATAATGATTTTGACAAGAACTGTAATGGATTTGACAAAAACGTTTTGTGCAAAAATGCTGATGAAAACATGCAAGTCAAGGTTCATCAGCAAACGGTTTTGTCAATACCATTACGAATCTTGTTATTTCCATTATTGAATTTGTCAACGTCATTACTGACTTTGTCAAAGCTACTACACGTTTAATTATATTATAGATATTTAATAATGCATATATATAACAAAGAAACTTTGGTGGCCATTAGGCCACCATGCTTGCCTTCTAAAGGGGTGGGATGAGTTCGATCCCACCCCTTGCCATTTCTATGCAACTTTTTTCCAAAAAAGAAAAACTCCCTCCCCACCAAAAAAACTTTCTCCAGCCAGAGCTCCTATCACCGGCGACCGGAGCTCCGGCCGTCGGGGGTCCTGGTCGGCAGGCCACCGGGGCGGCAGCTGTCGGCCGGCGGTGGTGCTCCGGCGGGGGCAACATATTATTTAAAAAAAATTTGAGGGGTAAAATAGTAAATGTGTCAAAACTTGAAAAACCTAATTTGGTACTTGGTACCTCTAAGTCTTTTCAAAGTGTTAATAGACTTTTTAGGGTTATACATTTTCAAATGGTATTTATCTGGAATTTTCCCTATTTTTTTCCGTTTTTAATATTAAATTAAATAATTTATTATTTTAGTAGTTTAGCTAATTCAATTAGTTTATTATTCAATATAGTTTAGCTCATTTATAATTTAAAAGGAATGATTTAATTAAGTTGGATAATTATGAAGATTGTATTGATAATATTAATTAGGATACGTAGATAATAAGAAACTATTATGTTGTCTGTTATAATGTGATTATAATTATGTAAGAAAAATAGGAAACAATGAAAAAATATTCTTAAATAAATGAAAAAAAATAATGAGAATAAATATTATGCAAAGGAAGAAATTATTGAAATAAAAAATTTTAAAACTTTTTACCATGTTTGATCACCTTGTAAAAAAAATTGTAAATGAGAGAAAATGAAAGAGGGGTAAAGTAGAAAAAAATGGAGGAGTGTTTGAAATGAGATGTGGTGGGGGTATTTATAGGGATCTATGTAACACTTGTAGTAGTTAATGTAACATGTTTTGTAGCAGTTTTTATTAGTAGCGGTTATTGTGTGTTTTTGTAGCAGTTTTACAAATATTTTATTATTTTTTTAAATAAAAAAACATAATTTGTTTGATCATTCATCCAACCTCTGCCTGCTAAGAGGTCAGAGTCCTGTCACAGTGTCTATGGGTGATTGCAAACAACTCCTCGTAGTCCTTCTGACGATTCTCCTATTATGGCTTCCTCTCCTAAAACAATTACAAAATTAAATTAATATTATAAAAAACAAAATACTAAATTTATAATATGAAATAACCAGCTAAAAATAATTGATATTGTGAAAAGTTACCAACTCGATGTAAGTGACAGCAAAGGCCTTCGATCCTGCTGTATGGTGGATCGTCTGCTGCCCTCGGTACCTGTGTTCTTTTGAGAAATCCCCTGGAAAAAAATAATATTAAAAGTATTAAAACAATATAAAACACTTATAATTAATAAAAACATAAAATTTATTAAATTTAAATTTAAATTATAATTAAAAATACATTACCAGTCCTTCAGCGCTCCTCCTGAACTGGACCAAACTTGCCCAGTCGTTCGGTGAGACCCCGTCAGGGACGTTCACGACTAGCTACTACAGAGAAATAGTCCTATCCTTATCCATACTGTGAAAGAAACGATTTCTCATGTTCTTCTAGCCGTCGTCCATCTTCATCAGCATGTACCTCTTTCGGTTGTCCCGGACGGCAAACATAAGCTATAACATAATTGAATAAAAAATAATTAAATATAACTAATTACAAATAAGACAATTAATAACTATTAATTAAATATAATTAATTACAGAAAATATAATATAATTAAATACTATTAATTACGTTCACCATCTAGTCCCACGTAGGTCCTTCAGGCCCTTCAGAACGTTCCTCCACATCTTGATATGAAGGGGGAACCACATCCAATTCGAGCCCAGCTCGTTCAGGAAGCGGTTGAACAGGTGATCCCCATTGTCGACAGGCTAGTTCGTGGCCTCATTCCACGGAACTACAACTTGTAGTGTCCGGTCCAAGTTGTTCATGCCGGTCACATCCAGCTTCCTCGTGGACAAGTGCCCCTGCTCATATGCACAATTTACCACATACATTAGATAAATTGAAATTCAAATTTAACATTTTGAATTTAAATATTTAATTTATTAAATAAAAAAAGATATTTACCTTGGACATGCACCTCAAACCCAGTAGACCGAGAAGACGACCGTCGTGGGTTGTTTTGATCCTGCTCATTCTCCTCATCCAGAAACCGCTCCATGTTTGCGATCGGAATCGGGATCTCAAAATCCTCATTCACCTTGTGGTCACTGACATTCAGCTCTCCCTCTCTTAGATGAGGCACCTGTGGTACAGTCGCCTCCTGTGAAACCGTCTGCGGTGGCTATGGTAAAATCGACTCCTGTTGCTGTTGTAGGGAGATGGGCTGAAATGGCATGGTCACCCTCCTTCTATGCTGCCCCCTCCTCTGCTGCTGCTATCCCGCAGAATCGGTCTGGGGACCTCGGACTCCTTCCCCTTATCCCTCCCTAAAGTCATATCAACTGCAAAAATTCAAAAAAATAAAATAAAATAAAATAACCAATGAGTCACATTTATAATGTAAAAATATAATAATAATAAAAAGCATAAATAAAAAATATATATTTTTCTACCTCAAGTGAGATGAATGAGAAATGCTGCAATAAAAACTCTCAGACATTCCCTAAATGCTCAGATCTAAAGGAAAACTTTTAGAGAAACGTCAAGAAACGAAATGGTCAAATGAAAAAATGAAGGGAGCGGCAACTGTTTATTGATCTGGATTGTGTAGCGGTTTTGAAAAAAAAAACCGCTACATACACCACTACTAAAATGCTACACTTCTATAACTGCTGCAAATGTAGGACTTTTGAAGTTCTGTAGCGATTACCATAGTTGAAACGCTACAAATGTGATGACTTTCGAAGTTATGTAGCGATTTTGAAATCATAACTGCTACAAATAGGTGTCATTTGGAATTTCGTAGCGTTTCAATTTGTAGTAACCGTTACAACCAAACCGACACTATTGTAGCGGCTTGTTGGCATTTTGTAGAGCTTCTTATGTTGTAACTGCTACAAAATAATTGCGAGAAATTATGGCAGGAATCTCGCACCATTTTTGTAGTAGTTTTATCCTTTGAACCGCTATAAATTACGTTACCAATCACTTGGGCCACTTGACGCGTGACTTACCACTACAAATTTGTAGCGGTTTCTGCAAGAACCACTACAAATGTCAATGTTTGTAGTGGTTAAATGTAACTGCTACAAATTCACTGCTACAAAATATCTTTATTTTTTTGTAGTGTGAGTTGAGTAGAAAATTTCCTTCAATTTAGAATAAATTTAATAAGTTAACCACCATTTCTTAATTCTGATTAAAGTGACTTATATCATAAAGAGGAGCAAATATATAAATATGTCCTCCTGTATATGGTGCCTTTGGATGTGAAAGAGAGATATAATTGTATTTTATGACCGGCAAGTTTAGTTAGTGTTCATTTGGAACAATGATTTGAATGCTTAAAAGTAGTTTTTTAATCGTGATTTTCGATAGGTAAGTATATGAGAGGAGTTTTGTCTTAATTTATGTGAAAAATAACTTATAAAACGCCATAACAAATATGCCCTTAGTATTGTACTTAGAACGCTGTAAATGGTCCCCATTTCCTTTGTACAATTGTTCTTTGTATTTTGTTGGCAAAAAAAAAAAATTGTTCTTTGTATTTTAAAGGGAGAATTGCCCAAAAATACCTTGAAGGCAAATTAATTGCTGGTTGCTACCATGAAAGATCTGTTGCACATAACGGAAGATATTTTGCACACACGGAAGATGGTTTGCACAAAATGGAAGATCGCTTGTGCACACGGAAGATCGCTTGCACGCTTGGTAACAATCAATAATTAATTTACCTCCAAGGTATTTTTGGGCAATTCTCCCTATTTTAAAATAGAAACAATTCTGAATATTATATATTTAGAAAAACTATTTCAACAAATATTTCTCTGCACCTTAGTTTTTTTCTTTGTCTTCTGCCGCCATATTTTAACCCAAAAAATCATAAGAAAGTTCGTAAATATTGGGTTCCTTCAAATTGTTATTGAAGACTCCAAAATCCTTCAACAGTTGCCGCCATGGATTATTCCCTCGATTATCGAACATTATTACTATTATTTCATCAGAATCCAACATTATTATTAAATAAATAGCAATGTTTCTAATTAGAAAATTTAAGCATCATTAATAATCGTGTAGATGGATGATCGATTTTAATGATTGGAAAAGGTTTCTGTTGAATAATGAAGCTATCTCCCGCCCAACACAATAATCCCATGAAACACGTGATTGATCTTTTGGAACAGTGTTATTTGAGGTTATTTCATATTTTAAATAGATCTTTTTAATAAAATAATTTAATTGAGCTAAAATTGTAATTTCTGAAATAATTTCTGTTTGGACCTCAATTGTTTTTCATTTTTTTGAAATCATTATCATCTGTTATCCAATTTGAGGTTCATGTTTGCATCTTCTAACACAAATGTTTTATTTGGGATTCAAACTTGAGACCCAAAAAACTTAGTAGGACTTTACATGACTAGATCAATTCTATGTTAGTTGAACCTAAATTATTATTGGTCTTCATTATTTCAACTTGAGATCGAGCAACATTTTAAATATTACTAATGAAAACATTACATAAGAAAACAAATTCGAGGATTGTGTCAGTGTGTGTGTGTGAGAGAGAGAGCCTGTGTTTTATTTTTTAGGTGAACAGTTTTTCATATAAATCATAATCTTTGATTGGATATTGTATTTAAGATTTGCTGTTTCCCTTAAAAGGGAAAAAGTTAGAAATGCACATGATATATTTATCATATATCTCTCTCTTGAAAAATGAACTTTAGAAAAAGAAAGGAAAAGGAAAAATAGTCAATGGTAGAAAGTAAAAACTGAAACAATTAATGAGTTCATGTATTCTAGGTAAGGTATTAAAATTCGGACTATATATTAAATTAGTTGGGGTACTGGGTTAAAGGTTAATGGGTTAGATCGGGGCTACATCAAAGCTCAACCCGGACTAAACCCTTGAGAAATTAAAAATTTTAGACTTATTAATATGCAATTCTAAAGGAAAAATTAAAAAAAAATTGATTTTTAAAAATAAAAAAAATAAAAAACCCAGATCGGACCGGTCTGATGCCCGGTTCGCCGGTCCGGTCCTGGTCTGGGAACACTGTTCTAGCCTGACTTACAGTGGACTCCCTTTTATCTTTAATATAAGATATATATACCTAATTTGATTAAATTAAAAAAAAATGGTTAAGTTAATTAATATGACATGTATTTTCTAAAATATTTTAGTAATATTCTTTAATTCCCTCCTTCCCCCTCCTCCTCAATTATTATGGAGAGAATATCAATAGGGGTAAATTAGAAAAATATTGATAAATATGAAAATTTTGTTTTATATTTAGGACTAAGATTAACTTTTAAAATATATCTTATATTAAAGATAGAGGAGAGTATTATTCTTTTATTCCTTTCGTTGGATTCAATTTATAAACATTAATTAAAATGGCCGCAAATCTTTAAGAAGGCATTAAAAGTTAAAACAACTAAATGTACGGTTTTGACTTGGAGGTTTGAACATTGAATCTTGAGAATTGAGATTAATTAGAAGTTAAGAATAAAGATCAATACACGTGTGAAAGATTTTCATCATTCATATATATAGAAAAGGTTTTACTACTTTTTAGTCTTGCATATCAGATTTTAACAAGTTGTGTGACTAATTTCTCATATATGGAACCAAATCACCGATATTAACTTTAGTATCAAGAAAACTAAGTAGGAGTATTTTTTTACTTATAGCTAAACATGCTTGTCGAATATTGTAATTAGGATTTTAAATTGTAATATCAATATATTGTAATTAGGATTTTTTTACTTATGTACATTTTATATTTAACGTTATTCTCCAATCTTTATTTCCCACAAACGATACCATGCTTGCCCACATGAAACTCATGCATGCTTGCGAGAATCTGCATTAATTATCATTTGCTCCTTGCAATTATTTCAATTACATATCGAAGAGATAGAAGAAAGAGGAATATTAATTATATATTGACAAATAGATTGATTCATTGTATAGCTATGATGTGAGCATCATGTACATTTATCCCCATTATTTTTTTCTAATCACATCTTATACATTTCAAATATTTTATTAAAATTTAATGTTTTTAGTTAAAAAGTACACTGGGGTTTGGGTAGAGGTAGACTATATAGGCTTAGAACTAAAAAATATAACCAAAAAAAAAAAATCTATGTTAAAGATACAAAAAAGTACTAAAACGAAAATTGATAAAGTTGAATTTATATAATTAAATAAAACGTTTTAAAAATGTGCATATTTAAAGATGTGTAACGAATTAAGGGTACCGAGGATTTTGAACCAGCACCCAAAAAAAAAAAAAAGAATTAAGAATGTTTTTTATACCCAAGAATTATGTAATCATGTAATACCCTACAAGTAGTATATAAATAAAAAAAAAGTAAGAAATAAAAACAAATATTAGTCAATATATATATATATATATAAATATAACAATAAAATAATTAATCACATCCATGCGTGGACGGCAAAACTTGGGAAATTTGTCTCATAGGAGAAGCATCAACAAAGCGGTTCATATGCTGAGATTCTGTATGAGCAATGTTTTATACATATATTTCTTCTTCCTCGTCTTCTTCCTGAAATTAGCCAAAAGCTTTATCATTTTTAAAATTAAAATTGAAACTAACTAACATGTTTGAGTCATCGGTCCTATCCAAATTAAAATTCTCTTCCTCCATCGGTTGTTGTCATAGTTTCATTTTTGTAATAAAAATGGGATATAACATCTTCAGTTCTTGATATAAAATTTAATTTATTGTACAACTTGTATTACAAACTAGATCTTATATTTATATGTGTGTATTTATATATAGTGAGGTCTTTTTCTTCCTATCTTAGCTACCCTATATATCCTGTGTATATAATTCCATTGAGGATATTTTAAAGCTGAATAGCTTTTTTAACAGAATGTATATATATGGATCTATCAATAAATGCAAATTCGCGTCACTTTTGTCAAAATTTCTTATACTGGCGAAGAAAACAAGCAACTATGCGTTATGAAAATGACTGAAAAAGATACCCAATTATTAGCAAATTAAAGTTGATTTATGTTTTTCACTTTCTTTTGGTACACATACAAAGTTATGTTGAATTATGTATTTAATTAATAATCATTATTCATAATTGTAACGCAAATAAGGATCCATTAGTTCTGCTTTTTATCATCTTCATCTTCAAAAAGGTTTCTCTCCCTCCCTCTTTAACGGAGAAAGGATTAGTCTTTCACATCATAATGAATTAAAGTTCAAATCTTTATTGATAGAGATGTCGATATTTAGTTTATAACAATGTTTTGTATAGAATTACCTTCAAATATATAATACATGTGACAGTGAAAAAAAAGGGAGCTCTCCCACTGTCTCACTCAGATGGTACCATATGGATTTACAGAACGGTGTTTTTCGTTTGCATCCATTTGTACATCATGTATAATGCATGTTCTTGCAACCACAATCACACATTATTACAAAACCCTTCACGTACGATTTGCTGCTATTACTTACTTTTCAGTACGTACGCGTTGATTCACGTACCATCAATAATTCTCAGTGCATGTGGTTGAGCCTAGAACATGTGGATCAAGAAGCAAACGCCCCCACATTGGGTTTGTTTGAATTAGTGCGTTAGAGAATTATATTCACGTAATTTCAGAAAAATTTTTATTCACTGTAAATCATATTAAAAAGGTATCTTCTATCGTTATTCCAAACATGCATATAGTCATCACTTATTTCTCAAGTTCACGCCTTTGTTTACTTGAACAACTTGTGTATGAAATAGTTTTCCCTTTTTAGTAGTAACAAGTTATTGGATAGGTTGGGTTTTGAGAAGACCTGGGTTAGGACATGCCTTCAGACTTAAAGAATACTTATAAAAATATTTATAGATCATTTGCCAACATGGTTATCACATTGGAGGTAGGATTTGAATTTACAACCTCATGGATATGAGCCAACACCTTACCAACTGAACCAATATTTATTGGCAACTTATATAAAGTAGTTGAGATAACTTTTATCCACTTTATAACTAAATTTTTTATTCCATATAAGTAAAGTAGTTGTTTAACATGCTAACACTTCAAAAACTCAAAAGTTGAATTTCAAGAGAGTGACGCTGATATTTATTTATTGTTGTCATATAACCGCGGTTATTATTTTCTTAAATGAAATGGCTAACTATTGATCTACATTCTACAGACACTTAAAAGCCCAAAATTGAATTCAAAATAGTAGTTGTCGCGGATGAAGGTATTGTTAATTTGTTATCATTTCATATAACTTAAATTGTTATTTCATAAAATGAAGTAGATGAGTAGTCGTTAATCCACTAATACGACTTAAAACAAATAGTTGTCATTTTTTTATGAGTAAAATTGATAATGGTTAGAGTCAATTAGTCATTTTATATGAGGAGAATATTATTAAGGTTTCAATTATGAAAATAAATATCAAATTAAAAAAGTCCTTATTGATAAG
The DNA here is from genome assembly GCA_963855925.1 of Inga laurina. Classification (NCBI taxonomy): domain Eukaryota; kingdom Viridiplantae; phylum Streptophyta; class Magnoliopsida; order Fabales; family Fabaceae; genus Inga; species Inga laurina. The sequence continues at coordinate 52,920,253 of OY979710.1, forward strand.
TGAAAAGCCACCATCAATAAGTTATGAGATTTGTTGATATATATATATATATATATATATTTTGGTTGGGACTCCTTCTATGTTTTAAAGCTATCTTACCTAATACTTTGTACTATATTTTAAAGAGGTACTGTATCTTAGGGGTCCAAAGAGCTAGTTTAACATTGATATGCACAAAATTCACCACAGTATTTCAAAACATTTCTGTGTAAAGGAAAAAAAATCAATAAAAAAATATGTTAGGTTCAAATTCACTTGAAGAGCATTTATCAACTACTGCAGTTTGCAAGTCCATTTTAAAAAAGGGTTATGTCAAAATGAGAGTATCCTTCATTGTTCCTAATTTCTTTTGTTAGCCCAAAAGGGATTCACAATAAACCCAATTGCAATCTAATGAGAGCAACATCCAATTTGAAGCATTGCCCGTGCAATCATCTCATTTCTCTTTATAATTAAATTTATAAATCAATTTGACGTTCTTTTTAAAACTTCACACCTATAAATATTAATCGAGTAAAGTAAATAATACAGTAATTGACGTAAAACAAAGAGGGGAAGGGGATGAGAGAGAAGAGCAAGGTATTAAAACTTGGATTTGGTATTGAACCGGTCGAGGTACTGTGTTAAGGGTCAGTGAGTCAAACCAAGGCCAAATCGGAGCTAAACCGGGACTAAACCGATAAGAAATTGAAAATTTTAGGCTTATAATATAAAATTCTAAAGGAAAAATATAATTTTTTTTTAAAAAAAAATTTGAACCCAAACCGGTTCACCGGTTTCCAGACTGGACTGGCCGGTCCGGTTCCATAACTTTGGAGAAGAGTAATTCTTCCTTATCCAGTTATGCCATATCCCATCCGTAATTATTTGAAATATAAAAAATGTATCTGTATGTCTAAATATTATATATTCATTCTCAATTTTTTTTCCTGATGAAATACAAAAATTAAATAAAGAAAAGATCATACTAATCCCACATAGACCATGCGAGCCGCAAAGGCTGAAACCATCGTCGCTTACTTCTCAGTTCTCAACTGATAGCCCAAATGGGCCCAAAATATTAATGCAATAACCTCAGACCATCGGTGAATAGACTGGACCATGAAATCCCGGTTCGTTCATCCGGTATGAAGCACCCCAAACGGCCGAACGGCCCAACTTCAATCGGAAGCGACTTAGCGCCGATCGCAGCAGTCAACTTCAATCCGTTTTGGTAAGTCCCGTTTTCATCATCGCCTCCACATACCCTTTTCTTCGATCGTCTCTCTTCCCAAGTCGATTGCCTCAGAGCCCGAATCACCTGGCCTTCGCTCCCAGATTTTCAAATTTCAACCTCCTTTGTCATCCGAATTTGGGCTTTCAAAAGTTAGTCCCGTTTATTACCCCATGTGTACATTTGCTTTAAGCTTTGATGCTTTTTTAAGTTGAGATGGATGATTTATGGAAAACAATTGACTTTAAAAGCACATGCGTGCTTTTTGAGAAAATGGTTAGGTGTGTCTGTGTACTAATGACAACAGTTACAGCAAGCTTATTCAAGGACTTTGCAAAGTGGAGTGCTTGGCTGGCTGTAGCCCTCAGGTTATTGGATCGTATGAGAGAGAGTGGTATCTCTCCCACTGAAATTATTCACAGTACCCTTCTAAGTGGTTGTTGTTGGTTGGAAATGTATGGGGAAGCAGTGAACTTGTTAGATTCTATGACTGAGTGTGACCATTTAGCACATCTAGAGTCCTATAAGCTTCTCATCTGTGGGCTATTTGAACAAGGAAACAAACAGAAGGCTGAGGCATTGCTTAAACTTACTGATATACATGCTCCATTGTGGTCTTGGGAGCTGTCAACTTATCAATATGGACTAAGGAGCTCGAACATATATGCTTGATACTCCATGATGCTCTGATATTTTTGTTTGTTATTTAGTTTTTCCTCAAAAGAATGATTTTTTTTTTCTGCACTTAAAAAATTCATTTTTCTTGAGCAGTTGATGGGAAAGAAACAACTCTATTTTCTTTAGGAATGAGTTGGAATTTGATCCCTCAAGCAGGTGGGACAGGAGGAAGATCGAAACAATTTATTAATCTCTTTTATCCTTCAACGTTTCATATTCCTCATCGCTGTTTTAACGCCTTCTTGAACACTAGCGATTCCAGTATCAACGAGGCCATCCAGTTCTGTTCTTCTCTGATTGGACAATACAGAGACAAAAAAATTTTAAGGGGTATCAGAGGAGTTCAGGCCCACATTATCAAATCCGGTGTTTCATGCCTCTCAGGCAATAAGCTCATTGATGGCTACATTAAGTGCAATGGGCTTGCTGAAGCACGCAGGCTGTTCGATGAATTGCCTAACCGACATATAGTAATTTGGAATTTGATGATTTCTTCTTATGTTAGCCGTGGTAGGAGTAAAGAAGCCCTTAAGTTATTTGTGAGAATGCTTGTCGATGGAGTTTT